>ML781461.1:725175-747949 GCA_009831015.1 Picea engelmannii | reverse complement strand
AATGTAAAATGTTTGGCGATAGTTTTGTAAAACTATTCAAATTTATAAGGATTTTATATAGTTTCGATAACATTTTGGCGATTTGTAAGGCAAAACAATTTTATTCTATGGAACTTGGGCGAACCATTTTTAGAAAAAATGGAAATTAGTGAATCTTTTTTTGGGAAAAACCATGGAAAATTAGCCCATTTGCAAAATTTAGCCCCTAAAATCATGTATGCTTCAAAGGTTCTAACCCTTCTGAATTTTGAATCTCACTATAAATCCTGAAATATAAGGAATCCCTACACACACACCTTGCGACATTCACAATAACCTCTGGTTATTTCACCCTTTTAACTCTGTGCACCCCATGAAACAACAGTTCTTCAACCTTTCTCCTCAGTTCAAAAAGTCTAAGACTCCAAATCTAGCCTATACACACCTTGCATGGTTCTTGTGCCACTATGTTGGTATAAGAACAACAGTATCCCTCCTAAGCTTTTCTGAGATAAAAATCAGAACTTTGTCAACGCACTCTTGTGGACTTTCACTGCACTCCTTGTAGTATTTCTCAAGAAGAGAAACAACTGAAACTCATACTTCTCTTTTCACAGACTTCATACATTCAATATGAAATCACGCGCATACACACACATAGCATTGAAACAAATGCATAATAGATAACATAATAAAACTGTAAACATACCATTCCAAGATGTAAACGAAATGCATAAAAACACCACGAAATTAGATCAAAGATTCTTTATATTAATCCAAGTGCATTTGTACATGGGTTCAATAGCAACAACTATCTGCTTATAGGATTCCTAGAGTTTCTATTATTTTCTATGCTCTTACTCTCTACAACTCTACAACTTACAATGAGAATTACTGACTACAATACAATGCCTATGAGGGAGCTTTTAAGAATTTTCCCTCCCTCAACTCTAGCTATCTAATCGGAATTAAAGCTACCTACTTTACATTCATTATAATTAAATGCCTCCATAACGGACAGATGAGAGAAATGCTCAAAATCTGTTTACAATCTCCAAAACATAAATGCAAATACATCCTTTTAGATATTTCATTAATTCTTTATCCTTTGAAATTCAAAATGTTCTGAAAACGTGCACTGGTGCAATTCCAACTATCCTTTTCCTTTGTGTCTTCTTTGTTGGCTCACTTACGATGCTCCTGCATCACTTGTACCAACACCTTATCAATGTTTGTAGGGATAAACATTAAAATAGTGTGGTGAAGATATGAGTTCATGCCACCAATATAATTTAGAAGAGTTTCATGAGTATACAATAAAATACTTAATGGAAATTCCTCCGTTTTGAAGTCATGTGTATATGCCTGAATATTTTGGCCTTTACCATGTCTTTTATGCCACCATTCAATCATTTTCGTTTGTGTATGTTCCAGTGGATATAACTGTTTCCTTATAGTCTTAGTAAACTTATCCCGGGAAGAGATTACTTTAACCTTTTAAAAATATCAAATTGAATCTTACTCTCCCACCATATTAAGGAAATTCCACTTAGTTGAAGAGAAACTAACTATATATTTGCATCCCCATCCATGATCCTTTGAACCCTCCAATATACCTCTATCTGTTTGATCCAGTTGTTCAATTTCTTGGTATTCAATTCTCCATCAAAGGTTAGTAAATCGCGCTTGACATCCAATTTTAGTAATGGAAATTATGATCGAACTTCTTAGAGTAATTCTTTCAACAAAAGAATGTTTACTCACTTCAGAAGAAACTGATGATGAGGAAGAGGATGGTGAAGGGGGTTCTGAAGGTCCACCACCTTCACCTCTTCCTCCTTTTAACAAAGATTCTCCACTTATACGCTTTTGAATTCTTTTTTATAGATCATTTATTGTTTATTTCAATGATTGAAGTGTAGTTTTAATCTCTTCATGACTCATGGGATGATCTTCTTCTTCTCCCTTTTCAGAAGCCATCTTATGTCTTTGAAATCTCTTTCCAATTTTAGAATTATAACTTGCAAGTTTTCCTTTACCAATTTTGATTTTGGCTCTTGTAAGCATTCAATTGCAAACACTTGTCAAGCCTACTCTCATACCAACTTGATCCAAAAAGGTCTTAGGTGATTATTAATATTTTAATACATAAGAAACATCTAATTGATATTTGAAATAAAATGGTCACTTGAATGTATGCAAATTACATTTGAAAAACTTATCTAACCAAATCCAGTTTAATAATAAAATAACTTGCAAAATAATTGAGCTTGAAATGAACAACAATAATGAAAACACATACACAAGTTGGAAAATAGAGTTCACGCAATTTGGGCTACCTCTCTAGGTCTGCTTCCAATAGATTCAATATTTTATTAATGCTGAAATTCTTGTGGTTTACAATGACCTTTTTTCATGTTGCTCAAATGCAAAAATGTAGTGCATCGTTGGATTCCTGGAAAAAAAATGTGAAAACTGAGTATAAAATTCTTGAAATTCCATCTAGGTACCTCTTGACATGATTTACGGTGTAGAATCATAAATTAGGTACTCTCAAGCACAAATTATGAGACTAAACTCTAAATTAATGTGTGTACAACATTGGTCCACGTACCATTAAATAGGGTGAGCCCCTCAGGGATGATTTTAAGGATGGAAATTTATTTTAAAATGTAGAAACCTTGGCGAAACCTTCATATGTCAACTATAAAATTTTGGCGATATTTTTTTAAAAATATTCAAATTTCTAAGTATTTTATATAGTTTTTATAAACTTTTGGTGATTTTTAAAGTAAAATAATTTTATCCTATGGAATTTGGGCGAATTATTTTTAAAATAGCGAATCTCATTTTTGGAAAAACCATGGAAAATTAGCCCATGAGCGAAATTTAGCCCCTAAAATCATCTATGGAGCCCCTTAACCAATGTATGAATTTTGTGGCATGATTTAAATGAAAATTAGTTGGTTTGTTTTAGCAAATGATATATATGGTTCATTAGTTAAAAATGTGGCATAAAAAGTGGCAGTTCGGGGGTGCTATTCCTCGCAATCATTGGAATATTCCATAGTTTGTTTTATCTTTGGTTATAACCATATCTGATATGGTTACGGTGGAATAATTTTGTTAGCACCTACATGAACTATGGTGTTGGTTATGTAATATAACATATGACTACAAAATAGAGGTCGAGGGCTAGTCCCTCGACCCCTTTTTAAACCCCTTTCAATCAAATAATTCACCTTAAATACATTTGTTTCCATGTCATGTTCAGAACTAAATATATGGGGCATCGGTAAAGGAGGGTTTGTTAAGGATTTGGGGGGTCATGGGTTCGACCCCCATCAACTCCAAAAAATTTAATAAACACTAGCCATTATAGGACAATGGGAGGTTTCCACATGGAAGCCTCTCATTCCCTCATCCTTGCCATGTTTCGTCATATGAATTATCCACCTAGATGTACGAACTTTCCTAGTCATCTGTCAACTCATCTGCCCAGTCATTGTATGGTCATCCCGCATGGCACATTGGGTTTTGGCCACGCCATCTATAAGCTTGTTCCATGTGTCATCCTTGCAATGGTGACATGTGTCACCCTTGTACCCATTTGACTTTGGCATTCACCATTTTGAATTGAACTATGACCTCTCATAGCTTTCGCATATGAACTCCATTTGACTTGTTGTTTGCATAGTTGGAGATTTGATGAAAATCTCTACACATTGATGGAATTTTCAAGAGAATTTAGGACGATCAAATTTTGAACATTTTTTAACCATTCTTAACCTATGTGGACATTATGGATCTTTATCGACCTCTGTGATCATTCTCGGATCCTCCTAGATCATTTTTTTCTGGTCAATTTCCCTAGGTAGTGATGATGTTGATTCTTGTTAATACTTTGTACTCTTGTAGATCCTCCACGATCATCCCTCCTAATATGAGACCTAGACACCTCCACTTTCTTGGCACTAGCTTCTTTCCTTGTGCCTGAATATTTGTTGACTTGATATTCAAGATTTCAAGTATCTCTTCTTAATACTTCATGATACTCTCATTATCGACCCTATAGCTCTGCACTTGTTTTTGCAGGTTTCTCATAGTTATAGTCTTATGCCAGTCTCTTCTCCCATTAGAATCAGTCTCACCATTATCCATGATAAAATGCAGACCTATAATTTATTCTTCATGGGTGTAATACCCTTGATAATCCTCCATATCTCTAGTTTTCATGTAAGAACAAATATTTTCTTTTCTATATCTCTAATTCTACAAAAATGTGCATGGAATAATTGTTGCTAGAATTAAACATATTGAAAAATATTTATTAATTAGATTACAGGTTATTATTCATTTTAAATTGTGAAGAATATTAATGCACTAATAAAAAATGTTATTCCTTAAATGCATTCCTCTTCAAACCAAATTTCCAATGGTTGTACTCATGCCTCAATCTAAGTTCTGAGTGAAAAATTACAACATCCACATGCTGCAATTTCCACTCATTTACTGTGACATCAATCTCTTTTATCACTTTATGAGAAACTATAACACCCAATTCAAAATCAAAGGTCAATACATATATTATTCTCCTCAATACATTTCCAACAATCACTTGTTTTCTCAAATCCGAGCTCCGAGATGAAAGTTATGGTCGAGAGAAGTTTTGATTGTTTTACCCAATTTATCCTTGTATGCTACAAGTGTCTTATTTATATTCCTGTGAATTTTAAAATACATGGATCTTAAGTATGAATTTAGCTATGTTTATGGTTCATAATCTTTCCATCGACTATTCCTGTGCCACAATCATACCTTTGAGCATGGATTTATTCCCTATGGAAGTAAGTTTGGTGCCAAAATGTTACCCTCACTCTTTTGGTTGTAACTTCCTCACACGAGCTCCGTTTTGTGAACCATTTAGCTCATTGGATAACTCTCTCTGAGTTATTTTATTTGAGATAAAAAAAATAATGTCTACCTTGGTACACTATGTTTTTATGGGTTTTCATTGGCTAAAAACGTCGTTTAAGCCATAAAAAATACCCTGCGAGTTAATGACCTTCAAAAATATGAAAATTTTGGAAATTTTTATATAAATTCATTGTCTTATGATTGTAACAACCCTTTAAATCTGATCTTTTGATATCAAATCACATGAAATATGATTCGTTGATCTGACTACATGGATTGATCAATGATCGACACTTTCCTTTGGTTGTGCACATGTCCTTGTTAAAACTACTGACCCAACCATCAACCATCTGTCCAACTCCCCGAAAATCAATTTGCACACTACTCTAAATCGACCGACCTAACTATTTTTCATCGACTATTTTCATTTGTGAATGGACCTCCTTACTAATTCGGTCAATTCCTAACCATCGACCCATCTATGATCAACGATCCTCGATGACTACCAAACACACTTCCCAAATCAATCGACCCGACCATCAGTTATTGACCAACCCCATTGGAAAACGTGGAAATTGTTGATGTAGCATGACATGTGCATGCCTATTGGGAATGGTACATGGATGTTGACTTCACATGAAATGTCATCAGCCTCTTCCCTCCATCAACCATCGATTGATCCTATTGGATGACCCCAATACATCACTGAATCGACCAGCATGAGACCACAGGCCCATCATTCCACTGATGATTCCTCTTATTTGATTCAAAACACTTTGACGAAGCGATCGACGTGTGACCATTAACCCATTGGCTATCAATGATTTTCATTATTGGATGAACATACTTCACTGGATTCAACCGATGCCCAGACCGTTGACCATTGGTGGTTAGAGATGTCTTTTGGCCAAACCAAATTATTTTTCATTTTGGCCGACCCGACCATTGACCGTCGTCATTTTATCTTAGTGAAAAAACCAATATCTTTGTTAATTTTCTCAACCTGTCCATCAAATTTCGACTATTTCTCTTGGAAATTTCCATAGTTAGACAATTTCGACCAAAATTTTTGATGAATCTAAGTCGTTGATCTATTAGTGAAAATGATCTTGGTTTTCAATTCTATTTTATATCATGAACATTGAAGTGAACAAAAACCGTCGATCTGATCCATTTCAGAAACCCTCGAAATGAATCTTGGTTGTTTATTTGATCAACCATTCAAAACAACCAAACCTTACAGATTTCTAAATTTATCATGTCAAATTTTAGTCGTCGATCTCGAGATCAAAGAAATCTTGATCGTCGATTCACAAAATTTCCTATAACTCTACAATAGCCACTAAAACTCAAACTTTGACCTTCCAACTCAAATTTGGTTTTGTAAATTGTAGTTTAACTTCAATAAATTCTATTAAATGGTTCTGATTCATTCTAAACATGAATCTCGATGAAGAATTTGGGGATTTAACTTTGATTTTGTCTTGATTTTTCCTCAAATTTACACAGACCAAAATCTGTAACAATAAATTTACTCAAATTCGCACTCATTCATGGCCCCTATGGGTCTAGTGTTGAACTAGTAGATCTGATACAACTTTGTAACATACCCAAACCCCAACTGGGTACGTCACTACTAAAATGACCCAAAGAAAAATTGATACAAAATACAAATGTGGAAATAACACACAACTTGATAGCCCAACTCATGCATCTTTCTATACTGTTAAAAAAATTAAATATAATTACTCTTACTATGCACAAAAACAAATAATTAACATACAACAAAATTACACCACATAAATAGAGATTTGGATACATCATTTTTCTCACAACAAGTAGCATTTAACGAAGAAAACTAGAGTAAATTTATCAACAAATATATCATCAATTAACATGAGTAAAAACGACACATAAGAACACTTGTATTAATGAAATGTGCAAACCATTGCAGAGGAAGGAATTTCCTCCCAAACATATCCTTTTTTTTTCAGTTTTGAACAATAAGACACCCCTAAGCTGAGGCTATGAATCTACAAGAAACAAAAATCCTTAATGCTAGCTAATGTCGCCCTTTCAACAATTAAACTCTCTACTAATTCCAGTCCACCAACTCACTTTCTCTCCACCTACACAACCCAAGGGATGGAATCCCCCTTAACTTATCATAGTCCCTTGGGCCTTTCCACTCCCCTCCAAGGCTTCCAATGTAGGTTGGAAAAGAATTATACTTGTTGGGACTTTGAGAATTCTAGAGGTACAACCCAAATTAGTCAAGCAACCAAAACATATGCTTATTGGATGAATTTAGAAAAAATCATTGCTCCTAAGCACATGACCTCTTTCTCCATGAAATTATAACTCCAAAAAATACCCAAACATGCCCACAATAGTTTCCTTCAATATCCAATACTCAAAACTCCATTGTTGACCAGAAAACTCCATGTAAAAACAACTCTCTATGCAAAAAATGTGAAATGCATAATTTTGGTCTCCTACCCATACAAATTTTCTCTCTTTCTCTTGCTTTATTGAATTACATTCTTACCCGATATGATTATAATCAGTCGCCATGATCTCAGTAACTATGGGAACTGAATCTCACACCAGCCCTATTAAATGAATTGAATTATTACGCTTTATAACACTCAACAACTAATGGAAAGTTCATTGCAAGGATAATTTAGAGAAAAATAAGAAATGGTTTTTGGTTTAATAGATATGGTTAACTACCCCCATTGGAACCCTACCCTCTCATATGGATTCTCAGCCCTCAAATATCTGTCATAGATGATTTTAGGGGCTAAATTTCTCTCATGGGCTAATTTTCCATGGTTTTTCCAAAAATGAGATTCGTTGTTTTAAAAATAATTTGCCCAAATTCCATAGGATAAAATTATTTTACCTTTAAAATCGCCAAAAGTTTATAAAAACTATATAAAATACTTAGAAATTTGAATATTTTAAAAAAAAATACCGCCAAACTTTTATAGTTGACATATGAAGGATCAGTAATATTCGCCAAGGTTTCTACATTTTAAAATAAATTTCCATCCTTAAAATCATCCCTGATATCCGTCCATGTCCATCTGTAGATGGAAATACATTTTATTCATTATATTCAATTTACATCATTTACATATTACATTGCTTTGGCTCTTTGCCATATGCTATATTTACAATATACATCACTTGACTCTCAGACATATATGACATCTACAATATATATATATATATATATATATATATATATATATAGATAGATATAGATATATCGCTATTTCCGGGTTTAAAAACAGGGATGTTAAGCTTTTAATTAAGGTCTTATATCTATTTACTTTATCATATTTTAATGACACATTGGAAGCATCTCTAATGGATTTTCTATCAATTTTACGTTCATTAACGTACCAAGGGTTAGTTGTAATCTTTTTCTTTTCACTTATCACGTCAATAGATAATTTGTTCATGGAAGTAGAGAGAATTGTTGTAAAATTTTGATACTCAACTTCAATATTGTTCTTATATGTTAAGATATTTAAAGCACTACTTAAGTCATTTAACAAAATATCGACTTTCTATTTGTGAAAACGTAAGTGCCTTTGGTTATCAAAGAGTTATTCAATGGAGCTTTTGTTCATTGAAAATTTTCGAGTTAGGATTAAAGGTTTATGATCATATTCAGGTTCATGGTCATCTAAAATATCAAAGTTTACTATTTGCATGTATATGGGGATATCTAATATTACATAATCAACGACACCACTACCCATCCCATGGATACAAGTCATCCTATTATATTTTTTCCACTTCCTTTGACCATTGAAAATTGTTAAATCTTGAGAACTAGAGAGCTTGATTAGCTCATTACCAAACAAATTCTATATTAGGTCTTCATGCCAGGCCAGGAGTGGAAAGAAAAGCAATTCCATTCTTGCTATGATTTTCATTATCATTATATGTGCGTATATACAAAAATAAATTATTGTTGGTATTCCCATACGGGTGACCCTTCCTATCACCTACAACTCTTCATATTTGTATCTTATTTCACAAGTAATGCAATCCCAAGGATTACATGTCAAATATCCCCCACTTAATCTGAAGGGGTGTGTGTGAGTCCAAGCTTCATTATGAACTTCTCGAATTTTTCTCTTTCAAGTTATTTGGTGAATATGTCCACAATTTTCTCATTTGTGTAACAATGTCTCAAGTTAATATCTTGGCCTCTACATGATATCGAATTAAATGATACTTTTTTTTATATTCCTAGTTCAATCATGGAATTTAGGATTCTTGGCCAACTTGATTACATAAGTATTGTCAACTAGAAGAGGAGTATAAGTCACTTGTTTGTCTTTCAAATGTTCAAGTATTTTCTTGAGTCACACAATATCCTTTGTCTCTTTTAAAACTGACACATATTCTGCCTTTGTTGTGGAATATGCTAGAACTGATTGTTTGCACGATTTCCATGAGATAACTACTAATACAAGGCTCATGAGATAACATAAATTTGATATTCCATTTTCCTTTTCTCCTTCAAAGTATGAATTAAAATATCTTATCAGGTTATAGTCATCCACCTTATAGTACCTATGTCCAAAATATTGAGTTCCTTTTAAGTATTTTAGAACTCTTTTTGGAGCAGACCAATGTCCTTCACAAGAATTTTCTATGAACCTAGAAAGAATCCCAACAAAAAATGAAATTTATGGTCTCTTGATAGTAAGATAGATAAGACTTCCCACAAGTTGTCTATACCTGGCCTCATAGTCAAACTCATCCCCTTCTTTTGACGTGAGCTTCAAATTATATTCCATTGGAGTAGAAACAAGATTACAGTCATCCATGTGAAACTTGTTCAACAATTCACCACTATAATTCTTCTGGGAGATGAATATGTATTTTGGATTTTGAATCAATTCAATTCCAAAATAGTAGTTAAGATGTCCTAAATATGTCATCTTGAATCCTTTCTTCAACTCTTTTTTCATGGATGCAATGTTGTTCTCATTTTTTCCATTTATTTGTTGATTTTTTGGTAGTTGTGGGAGTTATTTTCCCTCCTACATGACCTTTATTATATGAGAAGAATATTCCATAAGAAATATAACCATTGAACATATGTGGAATACCCTAGAAGAGAAGTCATCCCAGAAGAATGAAGAACAAAGAAGTGACACCTTCTGAAAAGAGAAATCGGTCTAGTAAAGAGGAAGTGAAGATTATAAATAGGAGGTGCCTTAGCTCATTCGGGAACACTCACTCTTACTCTCTCATATACAAAGAGTTAAGGAACAAGTTTCAGGAAGGATGATGTAGCAGTTGCAGTGAGATATATTTTTATTGTTCACTCTTTCTGGTATTTCTCTCTTGTGTGTTACTCTTGGAAAAGGTGTGATACCTTGGTATTGTGCTATTGCTACAACTGGGGTGGTGTTTTTGGTTGTACATTGAGCTATAATTTATGCTAGGGTTTATCTTTTGGTTCACTATTGTACTTTCTTTGTTAATGGAATCTATTTAATAAATTTTGTTGGGTTTGTCCCCCATTTTTGGTTTTCCCGAGATAAATCTCTTGTGCTCTTTTGTCTCTTGTTTATGGTGTTATTTATTAGTACATGATACATATAAGTTAATGGTAAAGAAGTAAAAGAACAATGGTAACTCTAATACTCTATAAATAAATAAAATCTAACATGGTATTAGAGTTGGTTACCTTCAGAACAATTTGACCATTGGAAGGAAGAACGTTGCAGTAGTACCTTGCAATTGCACTGAAATACTTTTTCAAGCTTGTTGAGAACTATCCCAAGGTCATTGGGGATAATTATTTCATAGAGAATTGCACCCTACTCTAGCGCACACCTTTCAAACCTTATTGTGAATTTTGGTAAATTTTGAAAAATCAAAGTTTTCTAGAGCTAGGGTTTCTACCATCGAAAATGTCATCCAACATGAGAGATGAATATAGATGGGATGGAGTAGATAAATTCATATCCTGGAAGAAAAAAGTTCTCCTCATTCTAGAAGATAATAATTTATTGGATCGTATACAATAGATTCTTCCAGAACCAAAAGAAGAAGACGCTAAAGAAATGTTATGGAAGAATGCCGTCAAGGCCAAGAGGATATTGACAGAATCAATAAAGGATCATTTGATTCCTAATGTATCATAGCTGAAGACACCGAAGGAAATGTTTGATTTTCTAACCAAACTTTATAAACGTAAGAATACCAGTCGAAATCTTACTCTAAGGCATCATCTCAGAAACGTCACAATGAACAAATGAAAAACATTAGCCAACTATTTTATGAGGATCTCGTAGATCAAGGACCAATTAGCAGCCATTATATATTTAGTATAAGTTTATAAACTCATGACTACTACACTAAGTGGATTTCCCTCCTCTTGGGATCCATTTGTTCAATGGATTTTCACCAGAAGAAAATTTCTCAATTTCAACAAGTTCTTGCAAGACTACACCCAAGCAGAGTCAAG
Source organism: Picea engelmannii (assembly GCA_009831015.1). Lineage (NCBI taxonomy): Eukaryota > Viridiplantae > Streptophyta > Pinopsida > Pinales > Pinaceae > Picea > Picea engelmannii. Next base: position 736,548 of record ML781461.1, on the reverse strand, counting down.
GTTGATATCCAAATCACAAAAGACTAATGACGATGAAAATCAAACAATTGTTTCCCAAGTTAATAAGAGAAAGGAAATTGTAGAAGTCATCCCGAATAAGTCTAAGAAACGAAGTCACAGGAAGGATGCATCAAATATCATATGCTACACCTGCAAGAATATGGGACACTATGCCTCACAATGCCCTCATGAACATGAAAGGGAAATAAGAATAAACACCATGCACAGACAATAGAAGCTAAAGAGCACAAGTCAAAGGATGAAGAATTTTTATTTGTTTTAGCACTCGTATGAAGCATCACTCAAGGAAGTGACACTTGACTCATAGATAGTGATGCTTCCAAGCACATGACCAGATCCATAAATTATATTTCAAATCTGACAGAAAAGAGCTCATCCCTTCAAGTGGATCTTGGGGATGATTTCAAGCATGTAGTCAAAGGTGTTGGAGAAACCTCCCTACAACTTGGCTCAATTAACCATATTTTAATTAAGGATATATTTTTTGTAAAAAACTTGAATAAGAATCTACTTTCCATCTCTGATTTAGAAGATAAAGGTTTTAGGGTAGCTTTTGTGGATGGCCAAGTTCTTCTATAGCCTAAGAATTCAATAATTGATAAATATATCATGAATAGTGTCTAAGAGGGAGGGCTATATAAATTGAAGGGACACCAAGAATAGACCCTTGTACACAACAAGGTTATCTCAAGTGATTTATGGAACCAAAGACTTGCTCACATAAAATATAGAGAACTACCGATATATGGTAAGATGGTTACAGGTCTTTCTGATATTCAGGTAGAATGTGATGGAGTATGAAAAGGTTGCACACTTGGAAAGAATATCAAGGGAATATTTACTAGCAGTGATAGTAGGTCCAAGAGTATATTGGACATCATACACTCCGATGTATGTGGAAATATGATGGTACCATCCTTAGGAAATTTTTTATACTATTTCTTATTCATAGATGAGCATTCTCAAAAGACATGGATACACTTCTTGAAAGAAAAAGATAAAGTATTCAACAAGTTTTAGGAACTCAAGGACTGAAAATATATCTGAAAGAAAGATTAAAGTTTTGAGATATGATGATGGAGGTGAGTACACCTCAAAGGATTTTAAATAATTTTACAGAGAAGAAGGGATTAAGAGGAAGCTAACAACTCCTTACAACCCCTAACATAATGGGGTTGAAGAAAGAAAGAATAGATCCATTGTAGAAGAAAGGAAAGCGATGATCCATGACCAAGGAATACCCATGAACTTACAGAAAGAAGAATCCAGTACAATTGTGTATGCCCAGAATAGAAGTTCTCACAATATTTTTGGGAAAAGGAGACCTGAACAAGTGTTCACTAGAAAGAAGCCATAAATAAATCACTTGAGTATTTTTGGTTGTCTAATGTTTATACACGTTCCAAAGGAGAAGAGAATGAAGTTTGAACCTTCAGGAAATAAGGGCACATTTGYTGGATACAGTTAKACTTCAAAGGCTTACAGAATATACATTCCYTGGTAGAAACTGATTGAGATCGRTCGGTATGTAACATTTGATGAAGATGAACCCTTCATAAGATCAAGGGAGTYTCACATGGATGAGGACTAAGAGGATTAGGAGGATCCAAGGGAAGAATTCATGGAATACTCTACACCAAAGGAACCCATTCCAAAAGTTCATAATGATATCGTAGATTCAGAGATACCTATAGATCCACCATTCAACAKGAAGAGACCAACTTGGCTCTRGAACACCTTGCAAGAAGTTGAAGGACATGAAAATCCCAAAGGATGTTTTAGAGAGAGAAAGAGACCACATAAGTTTTTCAGCTATGTGGAAYTGATGAGAAACATGATTGATTCAGATCCTTCCACCTTTGAAGAAGCTRTCAAGAAGTAGGAATGGAAGGATGTCATGATGGAGGTGTATTTGTCCATCATGAAGAATGATGTGTGGGAGGTGGTTACAAGACTAGAAGGGAAGTCAGTACTGGCTTCCAAATGGATCTACAAGGTCAAACCTTCTATTTGTGGCTAGAGGATTATCCCGAAAAGAGGGATGAAGCATCAATTTCCGAAGAAAGGAAACCCTCAAGGAAAACCAAGAAGGATAAAGAAGACTTCTTCTTCTAAAGACAAGGTAACAATATTCTTCAAATTTCTTATTCATATCTTGTTTGCATAGTCTCTGTACATATCCTGTATATCTATCTCTTAGAAGATAATATGTACCAAGAAGAATTATACCTAAGGAAGAAAAACAAGATAAGGATTGCTATCATTATGACTACAAGTCAGAAAAAACACATGAAAGGATGAAGTATATCAAAACAATTCATGTGGAAGTTATTACATAAGTAACAAGCTACAAGATAAGCTGAAATCAACATTCAAGAAGAAATTGGAGAAAGACTTATGATACCTTGTAGAAGGCAATAAGGATGCAGGCGGAAGAATGGAATCTATTAGATGGAGGGAGTTAATTAGGAGGGAGCTAATCCTTGATCCAATGAATATGATGAAGTGCATATCCATGGTAGCAGCCATGAAAATAATTATGTGTTCAGTTCGACCTTAGAAGAAGTCTTCTTCGAAGAGAAGCCTTAAAGTATCCCTGACTATCCATCCACATTTGTGATCCTATGATGAAAGAAAGAATTGGAATCTTTAGGGCATGGAATATATAAGAAACTTGATGGACCCAAGAGTCAAAGAAAAACATGAGGAAGAACATGAAAATTCCAAGAAAGAAATAGAAGCTAGAACAACTAGTCATTGTATCGAGAATCACAAGATTACCAACATGATATGAACTCACTAAAAGAAATAAAGCAAAGGAAATGAAAGTTGTGATGAAGAATAGTGTATATGAATCCAAGCATTGCAAGATCCAAAACTAGAGATTATCGCAGATGGAGGGAGAAGACTATGATGATTACTTGTTCTAGTAAACTAGAGATACCTCTATATGGGTCGTTATATCATCCGCAATATCCATGGGTTGGAGTTCTACATCAGATGAATGCAAATACTGTTCTCCAGAGCAATTGAACAAAGAACGTATGAAGATAAACCTCAAGGATTTGAGGTATACCAGAAAGAGACCCTTGTATGCAGATGGAAGAAGACAACTTGGTGAAGAACCTCCAATTTACAACAGAAGCATGATGAATACTTTTTGTAACAGAGATATTGTATCAAAATGTTTACTCATAAACTCAGGATGATGGATCACTAATCCATGAAAAACTCTCATGATGGTCGAAGAAGTACCACTTGGATATGTTCTAGTCTGACCCTTGCCATGATATTGTGAGCTAGCAGGAACCAAAGAGGAATCCAACAATGATATACTTTATTGATCAGAGCTATATGAAGCCTTCAGAGAAAACCAATATTCCAGAAAAACCAAAGGACATTTGATATCAAGCATTACATTCTCCATGATGAAATACAGAAAGGAGAAAGTGGTTCTCTAATACATATCTCCATAGATGAGTAGATAAGAAGACATTTTGGTAAATATTATGTCCAAGATGAAAGAGTTTGTGTACTCAAGCTGGAGCTCGTGGAGATGACTTCCTTATTGAAAAAGGAAGAGATGACTCCCATGTTGGCAGGGAGCACTGATGTGTTATTGATTTATGGACAGTCATTTTTTATTTCGAAAAATGGTTGAGGATGAGAAATTCCTTTCCATTTCGAAAAGTGGTTTGAGATTTCCAACGGAAAGGAATTTTGCAGTTTGGAAAAAGGTCCAGATCGAGCAGTCATTTTCATAATGAAAATGGTTCAATGGATTGCTGATGTACCATAGACAACAGTTTCCCATTGTTCTTAACATGGGGAATGGTCTAGGGAAGTCTCTCTTCTTGAGGGTTACTCAAGAATACTGGCCCACCTCGCCGGACAAAGATTATTTCGAAGCTCACAATTGTGAGAAGTTTCGAAGAATGGTATATTTTGGAGGTTGGTGCAGCACAGTCATCTCCTTAGGAAATGGTCCAGACAGTCATTCCTTAGGGAAGATTCATCCTCTCTAGGTTGCACTTTGTTTAGTTCTGAAGGAATGGCCCGGGGTGGGGAATGGTCCAAGTTCAACAATAAGGGACATGCATTCCTTAGGGAAGACTCATTCTCTCTAGGTTGCACTTTGTTTAGTGTCGGAGGAATGGCCCAGGGTGGGGAATGGTCCACGCTCATAAATCGAGACAATTATTCTTCCTTGCTTGAGAAGAATAGTCCAGATATCTCATCATTGATTTTTTACCTTATGAGGGAAGATGCTCCTCCAAATCTCACAAATGTGAGTCGAAGAATGGCCCAGATGATTCAGTTTATATCATAACATTGGTTTTTTGCAGGTTAATATCAGATGATTGTTATGAAGATTGTACGTCTCTAGACAATAGATGTATACTACTGTGGTCGATGTCTTCCATTGTTTGTGACTATACGTCACTGATCAAGTACCTGTGTGCTACTTGGTGTGGTAGTGTACCACTGGATTGTAGTTGTGTACTACTATGGATAGAGTCTAGATACAGTTGTTTTCTATTGAATGATATTGTTTCGATTTCCTTGAAGACTATTAGTAGTGTTGGAAATGATTATCAAATAGATGGATGATCAATGGACAGAGATTTCCTAGATGGAAAATGGTTCAGGACATTTACTCTTCTAGGACATATGTTTGGATTACAAGAATGTCTCTTGTGTCACTCTGTGGAGTGAGTGACTTATCCAGCGTCATGTCTAATTCCTCAGATGGAGTATGGTTTTGAGAGATGATGCAAATGATGACATTGATGGTGATGATGGTGCTTATGATCTAGTCATGAGATAGTCTATACAACTATGTTGATGCTACCGGGTGAATGGTATGTTTGTGCTCAATACCATTACCTATAATAACTCCCTAGCTAGGAGGGAGTTTTTATATTATGGTAGTTACGAGAGGTATTTACCTCCATGTGTAAATGTAATGAGAATAGAATATTCTAGGAAGAAATAAGAAACCCTAATGAGTTGGCTAATAACCCTAGAAGACAAGTTGGCTCAAGAAGATAATTTGTATTAGGTTATTAGCCTCCAAGAAAAGAAGTTGGCCAGAAGAAATATTATATACTAAGTAAATAGGCACCCAGAATGAGAACTTGGCCCAAGTAGTTAGCCTAAATTAGTATAAATACAAGAGACCAGTCTTCATTCTCGAAGGTATTCTCAGAACTACGGAGCTCACTTGTGCACACTTCATTTATCTAGTTTGTGCGCAAGTTTGGAGGAGATTTGTCGTTGCAGCTACTGTAGCTAGCAGATTACGTTTTGACTTGGACTATCTCTTGGTTATGGTTTGGAATATCTGACTAGCTCTTGTTTGGTGTGCTATCCTTGGAGAAAGGTGTGTTTCCCTTTGTTTGGCTATATAGCCTAGGGTTTGCTTCCAGAGTGATTCTCTGTCAAGTTTAAGGTGCTCGAAGGGTGGCTTTGGCCTATGGTTGGGTGACAATAGTGATATCGTCTATGGTAAAATGAGCACATCCATCACATTCTAACAGAACCATCTTATTCTCCCAAATCACCATACTATTCCCAGTGCCAACTAATAGTAAAGAATTCAAATAATTAACTTTGAAAGAAACTAGACAGATATTTAGTAAAGAATGATAAGCATTAACTTTCAAGAATTTGAACAACATCTTCGGTGTTATATTTCTTCGAAGAGTATTTAAAAAATATCTGGAAACAACGATACCCAAGATTCAAATGGAAAAGAGATAGTCGATGATGGTTTGTACTTGAAGGTTTGTATTAACACAAGAGTCGATTTTCAAAGAGATGTATGAGACTTTATCACTTAGGCGTATTCTATGGACATGAGAAAAAAACAAGAAGTGTTAAGTGTATTCTATGGGCATGAGAAAAAGACAAGAAGTGGCCATTCACTGGTAATTTGTTAATAAGGTGTTGTAGATTAGTTGTAACATGTTACAATGCTAAAAGGACATGGGAAAGTATAATTTGTAGGGACTATCTCCATTTTGTCAAAAAATATAAGAGGTATGAGAAGAGACATTCAAACATACCAACCCATATTCCACCATGCTTCCATTCTAGGAATGGGATCATGTTATCATCGAGAAATGTAGGCCTTTGTCCAAGTATATAATATTTAATATTTTGCATGGTAATAGAGGAGAATTTTATTACCAATGGTGCATTTGACAGACACTCGAATCGATGGTAGCAACGAGATGTGAGATTCTATGAGTTTGAGATATCACGTTAGGGTGTCACGCCGACTACTCTAAAATATAAACCATAATGAATGAGCATCATTACTGTAAGATGATGATGAGATTAGGTTTTACAAATATGATCGCATTACTTTCGATGGTTTCTTCATAACACAACATCAAATTGATTACTATAAGATGGCAATAGACCTTTTGTTGGTTTCTTTGGACTCTATGCAGGGATATATACTGATAATTCTCGTCGAAGGATTTGTAGAGATAATAGAGTTTACTCATACCATGGATATATAACGCATGGAGGATGATTTCAATCATAAATAATTTGTTAGGAACACATAAGGATTAGAAGGGAGGTTAAGAATTTTCTATACGCTCTCAAGGAAATGCCCAGTGAAATGATTAATGCAGTTAAACGGGCTCTCATACCACTTTCAAGCTAGGAGTGGGAAGAAAAGTAATTCCACACTTGATGTGATTTTCATTATCATGATAGGTGCATATATACATAAATATATGATGGTTGGTCTTCCCCAACGGGTGACCCTTCCTATCACCTACAACTCTTCACATTTACATCTTATGTTACAAGTAACGTAATCTCAAGGATTGTGTGTCCAACACTTCAAACTTTCTATTTCATCTATTATATAAATCAAGGTCATCATGAAGTCATAAAGGATTAGGGTTTGAATCATTACTTAAAATAATATCTTGATTAGTTGCAATTCTAGTATTAAAGTCTCCTTACATTGGAATATTACCTTTGTTTTTCATATTGTAGATATCTTGCTCTAAGATTTTGTAGGGAAATTTTTTATTTAGATTGTTTTTTGTGTAAAAAGTAGAGTTAATAGGTGTGAAATAACATATTTCTCTGTAAATTATATTCTTATCATTAATATTTTATATCTACATCCATATGTACTAATTGAGAGGATCTTTCTTATGAAGCCTAATGTGAGGAGAGATGTTTGTTTTTATGTAACAAGCTATGCCTCCAACCCCTCTACATGAGAACTTCTTTTTCCATGTTGACCATGAAACAAATCCTTCTATATTAGGGACCTTAGATTCTTCATGCTCCCAAGTTTCAACCAAGAAAATACTATGAATCTCACTTGAGATCCAACTTATTATAGGCCCTTTACTCCATGGAAAAGCACAACAATTCCAAGAGAGGATCTGGAGTGCCACAAATTGCTATTTATTGTTATCTTTTTTGTCTCTATCCCTAATAATATCCTTTTGATATTCTAAATGATTTCCCATATCCCTTCCTTCCTCACTTCTTTCACCTTTTGAAATTTCTTCCTTAATTCATATTGGTCCTCTGGAATGAGATCTTCATTGATAAATATTCATGACCCTTTCAAATGGTCATTACAACATACCTTAACCCGAATCAACCTATATATTTTTTCAATTATTTTCCCCAACCTTTTTGCTTACATGAAGCAAGTTGTTTGAATTTGTGATTTATTTTTTGTTCTTCCTTGACTATTGTGAGGATGTCCTCATCTTTCTTCTATTTTACAATGGAAATTATGAGGTTCAAGTATGTTTTGTTACGTTCATGTTCTAATTCTATGGGATTTCTCATTTCTTCTTTGATGGGTTTGATATCCAACTTAGGTTCTAAATGATTTACAACCAAATTGCTAATTAACTTTTCTTATAGCTCTCTAATCGTGTCCCTAAGATTACAATTTTTTTCGACATCTCCCTACTAGGTTTATTGTTTTTTTCTTGAATTTGTTTTTCTATTTCTTGTAATCTAGCCTCAATTTTCCAGAGCTCACTCTCCAACCCTAAAGTTGTATTTTCTATTGTTGTCTCCATCTTGTCTTCAAAGGATTTAAATTTATTATGAAGCATTGTTTCCAGCTATATTCTTCCAACAATCTAAATCTATATATATATATAATGTTACATTTCCTCACAACATCTCTCACATATTGGAGTGAATTGATTGTCTACACAATCACAATACGAAAAAACAAAAACCAAAATGAATGGATGAAACACAATATACAAAATGAAGCATGGAGATTTAATTCTTTAAAGTGAGTGTGTCTATTAGTTCAACATCCACTTGCATGCTTTAGTTTTCTGTCATTCTAGTGATAATATAGCTATCTGGTATGGAGTCACCAACACATTGTGGTTGTTACTAAATAACTAATCCCTACAACTTTATGTTTCTATTTCCTTTTTCCATTGCATCTTGTATGTACACGAATAGACATTGAGGAAGTTGGTGCAATTTGAGCTCTTGAAGAGCGACATGTGACAGTCTCTTTCTTTGATAGACAATGAGGAAGTTGGTGTAATTTGAACTATTGAATAGTGATATGTTGTCATCTATTTATTTTTAGGAGTGCAATTAATTTTGATGGTGGTGGTTGTTATTAACATCTACTTGTAATTAAATTTGGTTTATCACAGTTGAAGAAATGTAAATAATTATATAGTTTTCTATAGAAATTTATTTTTTTGTTCCAAAAGCTTTAACATAAACATTCTTCGTTCACCCTAGTTTTGATGAGTTAAAACTTTAGGAAGGTGATGAATTAAAAAGTTACATGATGGCGATTAACATCTACTTGTGACTAAATTTGGTTTATTAGAGTTGAAGAAATGTAAAGAATTACATGGTTTTCTTTAAAATTTTATATTTGTATTCCAAGAGCTTTAAGAGAAGCATTCTTAATTCATCATAGTTTTGATAAGTTAAAAAATTAGGAAGGTGATGAGATAAAAATTTAGGAAGGTCTATGTTCTAATAACTATTTTTAAAATAAGAGTTAAAGATAGTTTAAGAAAAAAAAAATCATCTTTAACCATCTTTATGTCACAAAGATGACTTTAACCATCGTGATGAATTTAAGAAAGGTAAGTAATTATATGGATTTCTTTAAAAAAATAAATTTGTTTAAAAAGGTTTAAGAGAAGCTCACCATAGTTTTGATGGGTTAAAAGGTAAGGAAGAAGATTGTATAACAAATATTTTGAAATTATGATTTAAAGATATTCTAAAAGAGTGTTTTTCATTTTCAACCATTTTGATGTCATAAAGGTGACAAATTCTTTCAACCCTCAACGTTTTAAGAATTGTTCAATGCCCTACTTCACTATAGAGTTTGTGAGAGTTTATTCTTTTTTTAATAATGTTGATTTTCTTCTTAAAATTAGTCAAAATAAAAAAAATACTTAAATGACCTTTTAAATTAGGGTTGATCATTTTTTTATTCTCCAATTCTTTATTGTAGCACAATATTTAAAAAAAATCATCTTCCAAATTATTTATCTTATTCTTAATGAGAATGTTATTGCTATGTTTAAAAACGTTGATGGATGATTGAAATAGATTAACTGCAATATTGTAGTCAAACAAGGTTGTCCCTTGTCCCTTACCCTTATTGGCATGACATATACATTGACAACTTAAAAGATTGTTTGGAAAAAACAGGTTGTGTCATCCCTACTCTCAATGGTATAGTCATCAATCTTCTTCTTTATGTTGATTATATCGTTCTTATGGAAATGAGTCCCCATGATCTTGAAAACCAACTAAGAATCCACAAGGATTTTTGCTCCAATATGGGTACGACTTTAATACTTATAAGACTAAGGTCATGATTATTAAATCCAATAAAATCACTTATGATAGTTTTTTATATGACAACAACAACTTGGAGGAAGTGACTTCATAAAAATATCTTGGAATTGGTTTCACCACAAGATCAACTGGAATCATAGCATTGCCAAAGGATTATTGGGGAATGGAAAGCTTATTATGGGTTTGAAAACAATTGTAATCCAGCTGATCTTTAGATTTGGGATAAGAAGAAACTCCTCTTTGAAACTCTCATTACACCTTTTGTTCTTTATGGATGTGAAGTCTGGGGCTATAATATCACTCGTGAATCCTAGCAAAAGAGAGAGAAAATACAAACGAATTTTATAACCTATAATCTCAAAATTAAAGGAAATACACCCTACCCCATCCTCCTCTTAGAAGCAAGCCTCTCCCCCATTGAGAGAACGACTATGACTAGATACCCAATGTATAAGAGCAAATCAAAATCGAGTTGGACCACCATCGACTCAAGCGAGGATGGCATAAAGATGCCCAATCTTGGCTAAACTATTGGAGAATCATGGAAGACACCATTTTGCAGAATAAAGATACTATTAAAATATCATCAAATCAAAATTGTGAAGGTATTATAAGGATGTAATCAACCCTAACCTAGAAGATCAAAATTATCTATGTGTTTTGACGAGTGTAAAGAAAAAAATAAACATTATAAGAACAAATTCTCATGAGCTCCATAGTGAAATTGGGCATTAGTCAATTCATAAAAAGCCATGGGATGAAACAGTGTGTCACCTTTGTGACACTTACAAGGTTGAAGATGAAAAACACTTTCTCTTAGATTGTCCAGCCTACACTCATATTAGATCTCACTTTCAAAATATTTGTCACACTACCAATCTTCCTAACTTTAACAAAACTATGGTGATCTTGAAAAACTTCTCTTAATATTTTTAGAGCATAGAAACAAAATTCTAAATCATTGCAAATAATCATTTACCTTCTTAAGATCCGATAGACCAATTTTATCTTAGTGAAGGTTAATCATCATCATCATCATCATTAAGTACTTAATGAAAATTGAAAAACATATTAACATATTAAATGTGATTTAAAATATTAAAAAATACAAAAGAAAAGGTGTTTTTGACCTAAGGTTTAATTATCAAAACAGTCACGAGAAAATTCAACTCCGTTAATTTGTGTGACGACGACGCTATCTAGATGCACATGGGCAAGTCGTACACCACCAAGAGCTTGCAATTAGGCAATTTTAAACGTGTACAGAACGATGACATAATCTACTAAACAAATAAATTTAAAGTCTGAGATCACACATTTGGCCAGCTTTAAAACATAGATGACGGCATATAACATAGATGATGACATAATATGCCAGCCAAACAAATAAATGAGAACGATAGATAACATCTTCTTAAAAAATTATATTATATTTATACGAAATAAAATACAAAATTATTATCCATTCATTAAATTTTTTTTTTTTTTTTTTTT
>ML781461.1:711475-725104 GCA_009831015.1 Picea engelmannii | reverse complement strand
AATAACAAACTTTTCTTGTGAAGGACCTCGAGGATCGTGTCTATGTACTAAATGGAATAACGGACTTTTCTTGTCAAGAACTTCAAGGATTTACAGATTTTAGCTTTGATAAAGAAATCGCCAAACAAATTTTCACCCACAGATGGGAAGCATACGCGTAGCTGGTCCTGTTACCGACTTCAGATTGTCTGTGTTAAAACTAGTGTTCATTTCATGATTTTCCTTATCTGTGGCTAATGCCGTGAATGTCTAAGGTATGTCCCATGAGTTTTATCATTGACTTGAGTAAATGGCATTACGAGCTGTGGCTAATGCTCGAACCCGAACATGGTCGCTGCTCGCTGCCTGATTAACCGTTCCGAGCCAAGCTCACCACCTTTTATGAGCACTTGAGTGGGCCCAATGGTTAAGAACATGTGTTATTTCCGGGGAGGTCACAGGTTCAAAACCGGCACCGGCGGGGGGTAGGGATGCTCATATTGGTCCCTTGTGACAAGGCTAGAAGGGTAGACGACCCCTGGGATAGAGGTTCACTTCGTTGGGCCTCGGGACGTCTCGGCCCCTGCTGAGTCACAAGTTATTGGTATATGTGGCTTGTGGGCTGTTGGATATACTCTTGGGAGGTTGTTCCCATGGTTAAAAAAAAAAAAATGGTATTACGAGCTGTCACTACTAAAGCTGCTATTCGAAGAATAAACACTTATTGATATTATTGCTGTCACTACTAAAGTTGATATTCGAAGAATAAATATTTATTGATATTTAATATAATAATAATAATCTATTTTTAAGGTCACTACCATGTTAGATATTAAATTGGTGTATGAAATTTCTTCATTCAATGATTTGATTTGTAAAATTTATGTAGGTATAGATACCCCACCTTTTCTGAATTTGAACTTATAATCTCTTAAAAGGAAACACATGTTATTAACCATTAAACTCACTCAAACTATAAATGTATTTCAATTAAATTTTTATACTATAATGTAATAAATGTATGTTTTGTTAACCAACCTCAAATTATTAGATAAATAAATTTGTCCTTAAGGCTTAGTAACCGTTGAGTCTTACAGCATAAACTACTGATCTCCCTTGAAGACATGAAGCTCATGGATTCGACAACTAGTTTTAAAGACGTCTGGTTTTACATAGTTAGGGCGAGGGAAATGACGTTTTATATGGAGGCCTGGGTGCAAGGTATTTTGTTATTAGGACTGATCATCGCAATATTAACCCGAGATTTGCTTGAATATGTTAAATCTTATTTTCTCAGAACGTTTTTATGTAATGTTTCTTTCATGTTTTCATGTTCATGTTTCTGACAAATTGCACGTACAGAACAATTTTAGTAGGTTGGAACATCTAGTAATGTAAAACTACATTTTATTGTCATTTGATCTATAGGGCGGCTATTAGGAAAATGGCCATAAGTGTGTCGACATGCAATACACCTAAAACGATGTGAGTTCTTTACTTTCAATTTAGTAGAATATATGATTGGTTTGAATCTCTGTATTATGGTCCGGAAAAATACTGTGGAAATTACAAGCGAAGTGGTATAATTGGTATCCAACCATGATTCTATGTGGTTGGTTTCGACGAAAATCTCACATCCATAGGCCATCGCAGTTATTCTCTGTTTATAGGATAGCGAACCTGATAGTCTAACTTTAAAGGTAGTGTGGGACAAAAGCTTAGACACTCATTTCATCACTATAGATTTGAGGATTTCCTTCAATTGCTATAATAAATCTTAAGTTTATTTTTCTAATATCTATAGATTTTCGTAAAATATAGCCACCTTTAATTCAAATGGCTAACCACCATGACAAAATAAGAAATGAAGAAGATAATATAGAGAAGACACATTGAGAACAAGAATGTGCAGAGCGCATGTCTCAAATCATTAAGGAGACACCTCAGATGGGATGTTTCTCTCATGTCACAAAACTGAAGAACAACATAAGGACCTCTCATTGCTAGACAATGGATGCAACAATCACACGATAGGTAACAAAGATTTACTTTCATGCATTGATTCTTCTATTTGATCTGATATTACACTTGGAGATGTCTCTTTAGTCAAAGTTAAAGGAAAAGGAACTCTACATATTCTCACTAAACAAGATGCAAAGAAAGACACGAATGATTCATGTTCCAAATCTGAAACAAAATCTCTTAACTGTAGGACAATTAGTTGAAAATGGCTATATGGTACTTTTTGAAGGACCATCAAGTAGGATATATGACAAACATGCCAGTAGAAAATTGATTTTTGAAATCCACATGACTAGGAATAGAATGTTTCCCTTGACCCTTAGAACTGCAAATCTGACCCAATCTTATGCACAAAGTGCATCCACCCCCAATGAAACTATGATTTGGCATGCAAGATTTTGACATCTACCCTTCCAGAGTTGAAACCTTCAACGAAATCACTACATGGTCAAAGGTCTACTTAACTTCAAAGAGAAAAATCCCCCATGCGAGTCTTACATTCTTGGAAAACATAAGAGAACCAACTTTCCACAATCCTCCACTCAAGCCAAACAACAGTTAGGGATGATTCACACTAACCTATGTGAAGCAATGCAAACAAAGTCAATAGGTGGTAGAGTTTATTTCCTAACATTTATTAATGACTTTAGCAGGAAAATATGGATCTATTTCCTCAAACACAAGTCTGAAACCTTTGCAAAGTTCAAGGAGTTCAAGGCTGAAGTGGAAAAAAAGACAGGGAAATATGTGAAGATTCTCAGGTCAGATAGAAGAGGAGAATATTGTTCAACAACATTTGCAAATTTCTGCAAATCAAAAGGCATAATCATGCAAACCACAACCAGGTATACTCCACAACAAAATGGAGTAGTTGGGAGGAAAATCAGACAATAATGAACATGGCAAGGAGCATTCTCAGAGAAAAATGTACGTCAAATCTATTTTGGGATGAAGCAGTAGCATGCTCAATTTATCTCCTCAATAGATCCTAAACCACTAGTGTCAATATGAAGGTCGCTCAAGAAGCACGGAGTGGGACAAAACTGAATGTTGCTCATCATAGGGCATTTTGATGCATTGCATTCTCTCACATACCTTCTGAATTGAGGAAGAGACTTGATGATAGAATTGAGAAATGCATTTTTATTGGTTACAGTGAGACATCCAAAGTCTATAGACTCTACAATCTGATTTCAAATAAACTAATTCTCAGCAGAGATGTCAAATTTCATGAAAATCAGTTCTAGAGTGAGTATAGAAATCGCCCTATGGATAGTCAAAATCAATTGCTGCTACTCCCTAAAAACACATAAAATCCAAGACAACAAACACATCATCCTATCCATCCAAGATTGCAGGTACAAGGACAACCTGAAAGTCCTTAGGACAACTCTTCTTGAAGAAGAAATTCATCCCATGAACTTCAAAATTAGAGAGCTTGAATCTTGAGAGAAATCCATCAGCAAATGGATGATATTGATCAAAACAATCTTTTTGCATTAATGGCATGCCAACCTACATATTTTAAAGAGGTAGCTAAAGTGTAACGTCCCCAGCCACCAACAGGTCGGGAAACACTACTGTGGAACTTACACATATATATAACATGCATTTCTAATGAATTCAATCACATAACTCAGAGTTATTGCTACCATATAGACACAAATGGAATTAACATAAATTCAAACATGCAACAGACTACATGATAACATCTAAGAATCACAGTCATGCATAACATATATAATTAAGCACACAAATGATACTTATCTTTTAACTGGAGTAAAACCACCAACTGCGTTCAGACCTTCCACGAACCTCCCAGCCTTAGACCAGAATTCTCATCACTCTCAACAGTAGGTCACCCCCAAGATGGGACTAAACTCCATCGGGCAAGGGATTCCTAGGCTAGGCAAGGTCAACAGGAAATTCACAGAGTTAAGAGGAAGGATTCTCTCCCAGGAGCCACTTACACCCACTCCTCACAGACTCTCATTCCCCACATTTTTGTCCCACCCCAGGAGTATACACCTTCACTTTTACACAGTCCCTCGTCTGTTCCACCTCCCTTACCTTGGGCTTCAGTAAGAGGCCGGACCAGAGTTCTCAGATCTTTGTACCAGCTACAGGACTCCTTCTAGGAGAACTCACCTCCTCAGCACACTCTCTCACCTGGAGAAAATTGCTCACATGACTAACAACCTGCTTCTTCAATCCACAACCACCTCTCTCACCTAGAGAGAGAGTTGCCGACAGGCCTGACAACCTGCTTCTTCGACCACTTCAACTCAGTTCCAACCAGGTGAGGGCAACTGCAACAACATCAACACTCAATTGACACAAGGATGACGGCAGCAAAAAAAAATGGGAATGGGCATTGAAAATAGCAACATCCAACACTAAGACACAGCGCAACGCAGACGATTAGAAATGTGTCAAGCTCCACAGGAGACATAGATCATCCCACCGTTTACTGGTTTCAGGGTGCATGAAAAGAAAATAAAGGGGTCAATGATGAAGGCCAACGAGTTCATGCAAAGGATGGAACAATGGGAAGTGAACCCCCCCAACAAGATGACTTTCCAGCTTAAATTGCATGTGCCTGAGCTGACACATGTTTCCCATGAAGCACGTTTCTTTCCATTTGGAAGTCACCCATCCCCCCAAAAGAACTTAGGATAAAAACATATCCTTCTAATCATCTTTTGGAGCAATAATAAATTATTATTCCCTTGGAGTTAAGCCCTTAGGCTTAGCCCCTCTTTCCATCCTCTCAACCCCCTCTCTCTTACCTAACCTAGTGGAGCTTAGTCCCCCATCACTCTTTCTTCCTGGTTGGTCTACACGCAACGATGTTTTTTTTATATTACTAATATGAATAGTTATATGTACAAAAATAGGCTCATGGCCTTTAACACCTAGTCTCTCCAGCCTAATAACACATAAGCTTACCATATTATAATTGCTCGGCTCACCATCTTACAAAACATGTTTACAATTCATAAATACAATTGAGGCTCGTCCTTGGGGTATTACAATCCCCTCCCCTTATTTTTGCATTGTCCTCACGRCAACTTATTTACACAACATCAACAAGATTTTCAAAATATTCAAAAATATGTGGGTATTCTTCCCGCATAGCATCTTCATTCTCCCATGTTGCATACTCAGGACCGTACCAGGTCCAGTGGACCTTTACAAGCCCTRTGGATCGATTCCGAAGTTGTTTTCTCTTCCGGTCCAATATGCGCACCAGATGCACTTGCAAGATGCCTTCTTTCTCCACCTGAATGACATTGCAATCAATAACATGATCAACATCATGTATATATTTCTTAAGCAATGAAACAYGAAACACATTATGTACAGTCATGGATGYAGGAAWTGCAAGCATATATGCAACTGGTCCAATCATTTCTAGGATTTCAAATGTCCCACAATATTTGGCTGGCAACTTGGAACAGTTTCCCAACTTCAGGGAACTTTTGTTGGCTTTCACTTTCAAGAAAACATGATCACCCACTTTAAACTCCCTGTGGGTTCTATTCTTATCCACGTAAATTTTCTTCCTGTCTTGGGAAGCCTTTAAATTATTCTTAATCTTCAGCAATTTCTTTTCCATTTCCTTGCGCAATTTTGGTCCAACTACTACTCTATCAACTAGGTTATCCCAACTTACTAGGGTGTTCCACTTTCTTAAATAAAGTTGCTCAAATGGGCTCATATTCAATGATGCTTGATACCCATTGTTGTAGGAAAATTATACCAAGTGTAGGTAGTCTTCCCATTTAGATGGTTTGTCCATCACAAACATCCTTAGCATGCCTTCTATCACTTGGTTCACCCTCTCCGTCTACACATCAGACTCAGGATCATAATCAGTGTTGAAGTTTAGATTCGTTCTGAACCCTTTGAATAACCCTGTCTAGAACTTTGAGGTAAATTTTGGGTCTCTGTTAGACACAATTGTCTTGGGAATACCTTGCAATCATGTTACTTCCCTAATATAGATATCAAAAACATTAGATGCATTGTTTTTAGTCTTCAATGGAATAAAATGGGCAGCTTTCGTAAGTTTTTCTACGACCACCATGATGGAATCATGCTGCTTATTTGTTTTGGGTAATCCTGTGATGAAATCCACTGTCACCACTTACCACTTCCATTTAGTAATGGGCAATGGTTGTAGCAACCATGTTGGGTTCCTATGCTGAGCCTTGACCTTTTAACACTCCATACATCTGGCGATGTATTCTACAATCTCCTTTTTCATGTCTGGCCAAAATTAATGGCTCTTGACTGCTACCACTATTTTCTGATATCCAGGGTGCCCAACATAAGGCACATTATGAATTTCCTTCAATACCATAATTTTGAATCCCTGAGAATTAGGTACATAAATTCTATTTTGTACAGTCCAGTGTCGCATCAAATTTCAATTTATATTCTTCCACTTTTTGTAGCATCTCACCTTGTTGTATCTTTGCTACCAATTCCATGTACTGCAAATCTGCATTTTCAACTTCTAAAATTGTGCATTTAATATCAATTTGATACATGCTAATGGTCATATCATGTAGTTCATGCACTCTTCTGTTAAGTTCATCAACCACTTTGTTCTCCTTTCCTTTTATATGCTTGATATCAAATTCATATTCAGAAAGGAATTCCACCATCTACTCTTCCTAGCATTCAAGGTTGGATGGTCAAACAAATACTTCAAACCGTTATGGTCTATCCTCAGCTCAAACCTCTTTCCCATGAGGTAATGTCTCCATTTATTTAGAGCATGTACCATGGAAGCCCACTCCAAATCATGAGTTGCATAGTTCTTTTCGTGCTCTTTCAATTCCCTAGAATCATAACATATTACCAATTCATTCTAGCTGAGGACTCCTCCCATTCCTTCCTTACATGCGTTTGTACACACTACGAAATATTCATTCAGATCTGCAATCCTCAGGATTGGAGCACTGATTAACATCTTCTTCAATTGCTAGAAGTTGTTCTCACATTCTTTTGTCCATTGAAAATTTGCAAGGAAGTGATAGGGTGAGCTATTCTTGAGAACCCTACAATGAACCTTTTGTAATATCCAGCTAGACCCATAAAGGATCTTACTTCTGTCACATTATTTGGCACTGACCATTCTCTAATGTCCTCTACTTTTTCATGGTCCACATCTATCCTATATTTTGAAATGATATGCCCCAAATAATGGATATGTTTTTGATAAAATGAGCACTTGCTCAATTTGGAATACAATTGGTTCTCTCTCATCACTTGCAACACCATCCTCAGATGTTGTTCATTCTCTTCCTCTGACTTGGAATACACCAGGATGTCATCCAAAAATACCATGAAAAACTTGTATAGGTATTTCCTGAATACACTATTCATTAAACACATGAAAACAATGGGTGCATTTGACAACCCAAAAGGCAACACTATGAATTCATAATGACCATACCTTGTTCTAAAGGCGGTCTTGTTGATGTATTCATCCTTTATCCTTATCTGGTGATATCATGACCTGAGATCTATTTTTGAAAATATCTTGGCATCCTTCAACTGATCAAAGAAATCATTGATCCTTAGCAAAGGATACTTGTTCTTAATAGTCACTTTGTTAAATTGTCTGAAATCGATGCACAATAATAACGTCCCATGTTTCTTCTTCACGAATACGACTGGGGCACCCCAAGGTGACACACTTGGGTGTATATACCACTTCTTCAAAAGTTCTTCAAGCTGCAATTGCAGTTCCTTCAGCTCTGGTGTACTCATTTTGTAAGGAGATTTTGACACTGGAGCTACTCCAGGCATCAGGTTTATAAAGAAATCAATATCTCTCTTTGGGGGTAGTCCAGGTACCTCCTAGAATACATCTCCAAAATCCTTTAATACTGCATGGTCTTCAGTATTTGACACCTTATCCTTAGGTGCCTCTTCTATATGAGCTGCAAATATTTGGTAGCCTTTCCTGTAGCACCTCTTCAGCTGCATTGTTGATATTTCCCTGACAACAACTACTCTAAGAATTCCTTGGACTGTTCTCCAATTTCCTTCCTTATCCAGACAAGTGAATGCCTTGTTACAACAGTCTAAGATGGCATGGTGCTGGTCCAACCAATCCATTCCAATTAGACAATCATAGGAACCTAAAGGTAAGATGTTCAATTCAACCTTTGTGATCAGTCCATTCATGTCCACTGAACAAGACCTAACCAACTCAACAACCTTTCTCTTGGCTCCTGTAGCCAACTGCACTAACCAAGATTTTCCATGCTTTATTCTTGGTAAATGAAAAATTTCCACCACTCTAGGATCTATATAACTATGCCTAGATCCTGAATAAATTAAAATATTAATGGCATGGTTGTTGATCATAGCTTCCACTTCAATCATATGGGATTGAAACTCAGTTTGTTTGTTGTCCAGGTCTACATAGATCCTTGGTATTCTATTGCTCATGTCCTTCACTAATTTTGCTTGTTGAACATTATGGACAACTCTCACTTTGTCATTTCTATGGGGGCAATCTCTGTACTTATGATTTCCTTTACAACCCCAACATTCCATAGGTGATTGTCTTCTCATTTTCCCACCTATTTCAGACTTCTTGAGCTCTCTAAAATATGGTTGTCCCTGAGGAATGTTTTTGAAAAAGGATGGTTTAGTTCCCTTCTTCCTCTGATCCATCTTGAATTTCTTCTTGTATTCCCAAGCCTTTTGGAAAGTAGGATTCTATCCTTGCTTCTAATATAAGCATTTTTCTCTTCCTAAGGTTTCTTCCATAGTTTTAGGATCATCATGTTGAACCTTGTCACTGATGGAAGATGGAAGTCCACTCAGATACTGTAACACCTTGTTTCCCCCAGTTTGTAAAAATAACTATACTGGCCAAGAACTATGGAAAACTAAAAAATGTGAATGTGATATGTGAATGGACCTTGTGAAAAAGGTCAATGAATGTGAATAATATTATGAATATATATATATATATATATATATATATATATATATATATTGTAGAACTTCTGAGAGGGGATATGATGAAAAAGAGACCACGATGGCTGAACAAAGGTGGTGGAAGACACTTGGAAAGGTGGCGTTAACTTCTAGCGAAACCAATAACATATTTGAACTTCACTGGCCCAGAGAACCAAGAGCGGGTCGCTGGCCCGAAATTAAATGACTCGCTAGGATTGGTAGGTAGATGGCTCCTCATGAGTAATGAGGGATGGGGGGGGTGGTGAACTGCCCATCCATAGAGCTGTCAAGTCTGACCAGTGCGATAGAAATCGCGCCACACGCAACCTCACAAGAGGAAAAAAGGTTTGAGGGAGAAGCGAGAAGGGGGTAGATGCGAGGGATGACAGGAAACTCTAGAAAATACAGAGTGAGTGATAGCAGAGAAGGGGGAGAGTAACCCTCGTTCTCAGTCACTGGAAAACAAAGACGCAGTCTCACAGCATCGTGGTATCAGCTCGAGGTGGCTAGTGGTAAATCCTATCGGAATCGTTGAGCCTATGGTTGGGTGGAAATGAGCACCCCTCTCAGTAGTTTCACTCACTTCTGGTGTTATTTATGATAAGTGTCTTACATCTTGCATCGTGAAATGTATATGCTGACATATATGCTCTTAGTCTGTGCAGTTTGATGAATGGTCTAAGTATAAGACTGCGTGTGTAGTGTTTTGATTCAGAAATGGTGGTTGCATGCTTATAATGGAAGGGCCACATATGGCTTATGTTTATATAAACAGATTTATATGTATATACGCACATTGAATCAATTCAGACTTCAAGTCTATTCTCGGGAAATCTATACCCTTATCCGTCTCAGGTAATACCTTGGATAGATCTTCCCATAGAGACTCCCTTTTTAGAAAGCTCACCAAGAACCTGGAAAAAGGATTTGAAGGTGAAAGTCTTAGTAACCCTGTTCAGGGAAGAATGATCCTCTTGAAATCCCGAAATAACAGTGGAGGAATACTGTGTTCGCTTCACAAGAGTCGTCAAGGAGGCATTGGATGGTCGTAATTCTCCATGGAGAATTCGCGAAGTCCCGAGAGCCGTCTGATCTTGCAGAGGAGCAAGGGAGTTACGGTAAGCCTATTTTCAAGTTTTAATTTTGGGAGAAATTAGACCGTAGGATCTGGATCGACAAGGATCATCGGATCACTCGCAAAATCTCACTTCGTGGATTCACGAGTTGAAGGATTAAAACCGTTGCCTCAATATTTTCAAGGCTGCAAAAGGTGAAGTCCTGAAGGGGTGAAAGAATCTGAGTCGTCCGTCTATGGGAGGACACGTGTTGTGGAATCATCCATTTCAGAGATTCGAGCACTAGGACTCACAGAGGCGAGCATCTTGACTTCGCGAGTAGTGAAGTCCCAAGGAAATCTGAGCCATTCATTTGAGAATGGATGCGTGTCGCAAGATCACCCATATCAGGGATTTAGACATCGAGAGTCATAGAGGGAAGTCTTTCAACCTCGCGAGCGGTGAAGCTGCGAGAGGATCAAGACTGTCCATGTTGGAGGATAGGTGGCAAAGATATGACCATTTTGCGTATCGGGGATTTGTGAGTTTGGAGGTGGAAGACCAGGCTCTTGGAGTCACGAAGTCCCGAGTCATGAGATCATAATGTAATCTAAGCCATTGATCAAAGAGGAAGGACAACCATGGGATCTGACGTCTCAATACATCATGTATCGGGGGTTTGTGAGTTTGGAGGTGGAAGACCAAACCCTTGGAGTTGTGAAGTCCTTAATAGCGAGAAGTAGGAGCAACCATTGAGTCAGGACCTCCTCGCCATATCGCATATCGGGGTCTTGGAGGTTGAGGGGAATCAGTTTCGACTATAGAAGTCCTGAACTTGCGAGTTGCGAGAGATTGTGAAACACGTGGCACATCCGCTTGGTGGGACCCATGTGGTTGACAGGTGGTGTAATGATAAGATTCCCAGAGAGAGGGAGAAGTGGTGATAGGTGGTGGACATGTGTCATTTGAAAACGTGAGTCAACATCCTGTTGACTTCTTGTACTTCCGGTTCTCGTAAGAAAAGAGCACAAAGGCCCAACAACTCAAGTCATGAAGTTGCGAGTTTCGAGAATCCCGGAAGGAGTCAAACCTTCTATGATTTTCTTGTCTCAGGGTTTTGTAAAAGAAGGGCCCAAAGGTTCAACTTTTCAACTCGCGAACTTGCAAGTTGCGAGAAAGGATAGTAGTTAGCCCTAGCCGGTGGTCACACCTGGAGAGTGCTAATAAGGAGTGGCGATACCATATCAGAATCTCGAGAATCGACGATTGGTGAAGAAAAATTTGAGGGTCTTTGACTCACGACTCGCGAGAACGTGAGTTGTGAAAGGCGCTTTCATTTAGGCACGTATGTGGTCCTATAGAGATAGGGACTAAAGAAAGGGAGCTAGTGCTTTGTCGATTAAGTGGAGGGTAGATCTGGATGGCCAAAATCTATGCGACCATTTCTACGGCCAAGGTTTCATTTCGGATTCCCCTCGCCATTCTACCTTTAAGAGTGGACTCACTTGTATCATTGAGTCACGAAATAGGAAAAGGCACCTAGTTTGTTTGGCCTATGGTCCTAACTCATGATCACAGGGAGGTGAACAAGGAAGAACTAGCCTGCTCTAGGCCCCCGTAGGACTTCAGAGATTCTATCCCTTGAGGAAAAGTGAAAATTTTATTATTTCATAGTGGGTGTGTTACAAATTGGTATCAGAGCATGGTTACAACACTCAGACTGCTTGGGCTCATGAACGAGTTGCACAGAAGCTCCATTCGGAACACTTTTAAAAAGAGTAACCCCTTGTCTTAACCTTTCTAATCAAAAGACAAAGTTAAGAATGAAAAACCCCTATTGTGTGTGTGTACATGTGAAAATATGAATTATGTACTAGTTATAAATAAATATAAATATGACTAACAACCAATGTTTTTCCTTTTTCACACAAGCGGAAGATCAACCACAGGTAATTATCAACGCATGGTATGGTGACTCACCATGAAGTGGGAGAAGGCTCCAACAATAGAGATGAACAGTCTGACGAAAGGAGGGCAACAAGGGCCCCTCTAGATCTAGTCGAGACTCTGAGGAGTATCATGGTTGAATTAAAAAGTTCCAAGGCTGACAATGAAAGGATGATGAAAGAACAAGAAAAGCAAACAAAAATTAACGCAGTTTTACTACAAAGTTTATCTGATCTACAAAGACAAATGCAGCATGAACCTGAAACTCAGAAACATCGTCATGTCAGTGGCCACACTGAGAGGATCACCTTGAAAAAGGTCCACCCTAGAGGTAAAGGACAAGCGTCAGATAATTACTCTGAGAAGGAAGCTGGTGATTCAGAGGACTCTTCTAGTAGTAGAACCAATTCCTATCCCTGAAGAAAACAGAAGAAGCAAAAGTCTTCCAAAGGTCAAAAATTTGAAGAATTTAGAAAGGCCAAACCACCCTCCTTCAATGGTGAAATAAAGAAGGGAGAGGAAGCAGAGGCCTGGCTGCTTGGACTAAAGGAGTATTTCAGAGTCCATGAATTTTTAGAAAATATGAAGGCCCGAGTGGCCACCTTCAACTTGAACAGAAAGGATTCCATTTGGTGGGAAGACCTTAAGAATATGAAAGGGGTTCGCAAAGAGGACCTATCTTGGGAACGGTTTGAGAAATATTTTTGGAATAAGTATCTTTCAGAAAAATATTTCCACGAAAAGACTAAAGATTTTTATCAACTCAAACTGGGACAAATTACTATAGAAGAATATGTCAACAAATCCCTCGATTTGTTGAGGTATGTACCCTATATCAAGGCAAAAAAGGCAAAGGTGCAACGCTTCATCAGTGGACTACCTAAGGACTATCAGAATAGAATTGAATTTGATGAGTCAAAGACTCTAGAGGACATTATTCGAAAGGAAACCTATTGTCATGAACATTTTGGGCATCGAGAAGAACCTCACGAAGGATGGAAACAGAAGAATAGTCCAAGATTTCAGAAAAGGGGAATTAAATCCCCAGGATTTAAGAACTACAAGATGAGCCCAAGAATGAACTTTCTATCCCAGAGTATGCACCAGCAGAATTTTCCCTCCTTGAGTGGAAATAAAACTTCTGGACCCATATTAGTGAAGACTGATAACCCAAAGAGAGAACCTTTGAAATGCTAGGGTTGCAGAGAAGAACATCCCCTGAGAGACTGCCCACATCGACAACAGAATAGTCATAGAATTTATAAAATACAGGAAGCTACTATCGTCAATGATGTGGCCAGGAGTGTACCAAAAATTTATGCAGCCTTAGATAATAATAAAGCCGACCACCAAGCTTCAGTTGTGGAAATAGAAGGTATGATTTCCAACCATCTAGTGTCTATTTTAATTGACCCTGGTTCAAATTTTAATTATATAGCCCCTAAAGTTGTTGATAAGTGTAAATTACAGCCACAAAAACATACCAAGCCATGGTTGGTACAGTTAGCCACTGGCACCAGAAGAAGGGTAGCAGAGGTTATACTAGCCTACCAATTGATGTTGGGTAGATTTCCCACCCAAACAACCCTTAACTTATTACCCCTTGGATTGTATGATCTGTTGATTGGTATGGACT
>ML781461.1:653706-692566 GCA_009831015.1 Picea engelmannii | reverse complement strand
CACATTAATTAATTTTAATTTCCCCATGTTATACTAATCTAAATTATTTGCATTTTCATGTTTTTTTAATATACGAAGCTTAAATATTCCAATTACTCTTCGAAACAATAATACCTATGCATCATCTACCAATCCCTCCAACACATCTCTGCACATCATGAGCACATTACTGATTGCAACTGCAATATTGTTGGCTATAAATTTAATCATTAAAAAATAACCAATTGTAATATTTCAATTACTCTGTTGTCCCTTCTCTAAAGATAATACTACATAGAAAAAGAAACAAAAAAAAAAAACTCTAAAAATTCATAAACAAATTTAGCAAGCCTAGAGAACACTGCAAAACAACCAAACCAAACAAAAATTACATCAACAAAGTTACAAAGCCAAAAGAGAACACTCTGCAACAAACCAAGTAGGAAAAGATACATTCAGGAAAACTGAAGAAAAAATCACCAACCAGGCAATCCAGAGAGAGCAACAACTGAAATAAAGAATACATCAATCCCTTTGATAAAAGCACAACTAGTGAACCGTGAAAGCAAAACAGTTGGAACATACAATACCTCATCACTCTGAAAAATATTAAAACATCTCGTTCCAATTCAAGTTATAAATCTAAACATATAAATTTAAACATGACATTCCAAACGGTAACAGAGCTTTCTGGATTTTTGTTTATTTCTCTCCACTGGAACTATATTAGAGCTTTTGAAAAACAACCTATAATCCTATTAAAGAATATAAATCTTTTTGCTCCACCGAAATGATAATCCTATTCAAGAATTTAAAACAGTAAAAGTATGTCCAAAGACAGTATCATCGTACGATCATAACTTAACACTTTAGTTAATTTTATTTCCGAAAAACGTACAATGTTATAGTAATCCGAATTACCTGAATTTACTTGAATCAATTTTTAGTTCGCTCGTTAATGTATGCTCAAACATTTGAATCGCTCCCGCAAGCCGTCCCATCTGTTCATCATCTCCCAATCCCTCTGGCACAACATTGTTAAACTTGCAATGTTACTAGCTATAAATTTAATCAATGAAAAAAAAATTATATTATTCTTAATTTTACCTAGTATGATGTATGTAATCCAAAGATAATATTGATAATATTGTTCTGTAAACAAAAGAAAGCTAACCCAAAAAATTCATAAGCAAATCTAACAAACCAACAGAAAAAACAAAACGAAACCAAAAGAATTCATAAACAAATATACCAAGCCCAGTAGTAGACGGAGAATACTGCAGAAAAGACGAAACTAAACCGAATCCAAAAAATTACATATATAAAGTTGAAAGCGAAGAAAAAACACTCCACAACAACCCAAACAAAAGAAAACATGAAAAATACCTACGGAAAAACTAAACAGAAAATCACCAACCAAAAAACCAGAAAGAACAGCTCATACAAAGAATACTCCAATCCCTCTGAACCAAAAAAACAAAAACGAATGAATCCTGCAAGAAGCATACAATACTTCATCCCTTTGAAAGATATTAAAACACGGCAATCAAACTCAAATTATGTATTAAATATGAGGCTCTAACGGTCATAGAGCTTTCTGCCTTTTTGCTCTACTCACTGGTAATAAAGCTTTTTTCAAAAGGTAATAAGTTTTTTCCCGATTTAACATTTACTCTTTTTGACTTTTTCACTTCAGTGTTTCACTGTTTTTTACATCTTTTTAACCGTTATAACTCTAATCCAACTAATTAAAAGGGATAATTAAAAATATTTTCAATGTCTGTTTAGCTCTAGATTTTTTAAATTCTGTTTCATCCTTTTATCTTCAACACCTCGCCACTTGTGTGTTGATCGTGGACCGGCATTTAAAAAAAGTTGATCTGCAGTGGAAATTGTGTGTACGTGGCAGACAAGCATTTAATGTGGTTCTGAGATTCTAATAATTTGGAAATGCAATTGAAAGGAATGGATCTTTTTGAGTTTAATCTTTCTACTCTCTTTAGTCGCACCATGATGATTTTGATTGGCCAGCCCAGTCTATAGAAAATAAAGACTTTTCCAATTTATTGTGCAATATTTTTCAGTTTTAATTTAGTCTAAGTTCATATTTAATAGATAGTGAGAGTAGGTATTATTTTTTAATATGAATTGTATCTTTATTATATATATATATATATTAAAAATAAATTTTAATTTTTTTTATTATTAATTATTTTTTAAAATAAATTTTTATATTTATATTTTATGTAGTATTAGTTTTAGGAATACATTTTAAATTGTGTTTCAATAAAATTAAAGATCTATAGAGAACTTTAATCTAGGACAAAGTTGCTATAATGAAACAACTATAATATGGCAATTACTAATTTAATTTGTACTAATAATTATATGAATATATTTAACACAACATTGAAACTTCAATATCTATAAAGAGTTGATTAGAAAATGAGAAACAAAATTGAAAATACATATCTAAAATACATGCATTAAAAGTTTTTCATATCCACAACTATGCAGTGACTAGTATTATTTTTTTTTATTTGAATAATTTTTAAAATAATATTTAGTGTACTTTAGCCTTTGTTCTATAGTGATATTTTAAACAAATATAATTAAAATATTTGTAATAAATTCTGTAATTGTAATAATGGAATAAAAACATTTACATTTTAATTCTTTATTTAGAAAACTACTTGCCAAGATCTTTATTTAGAACACTTACATTTTAATTTTTACAGTCACTATTTAGTTCATTTTACCAAGTTAAAACAATTTGGCATGGTGGAAGACTTTATATCTACCTTTGAACACTTGGATTTTCAAATGAAGGGCATGTCAGATGATTTCATCAGAGAATTATTTCTCAATGGCCTCAAGCATGAAATTTGCACCCAATTCCTAATGAATCTCCCTCGAACTTAGTTGGAAGATACTCAATGAGCCAAAGAATATTAACATATTGTGTCCACCTAAAACCTCAAACCCTCATTTATTCCTCACACTCTACCTACCAATACTACCCCTGCTACCACTCATCTCAAGATCTAGCAATTAACTCGGGAAGAAATGGTTTAATTCCAACTCAAGGTTACTTTCTATAATTTTGATGAAAAATATTTTCCAAGGAACAAGTGGAAAGAACACAAAATTTTATGGCCACTTTGAAGGATGTTTCTAATGAATATGTTAAGGTTTCACCTGAGGAAGAACTAACCCAAGAATATCATCTTACCTCTCCCTGTTACCCTCCCAAAGTTGAAGCACTGATTTCACAGAATGCTCTAAATGGATTTTGTACTCCCCAAACCTTGAAATTGATTGATTACATTAAGAACATGAAATTCGTCATCTTAGTTGACAGTGGCAACACTCATAATTTCATTCATCATCGCCTTGCCCAAGAAATCAATTGTTATATTTGTGTTGTCCACAATTTTCAAATCATGATTGTTAATGGTGGTCCCATGAAATGTGGGGGGCATTGTGAAAATGTGTGCCTACAAATTGGTCATTATAAATTGAAATATCACATGTTTTCTATTAACATGGGTGGTTGTGACATCGTGCTTCGTGTTGAATGGCTACGCACTCTAGGCCCCATAACCATGGATTTTAAGGATTTGACTATGTAAATCCAACATGAAGGCCAACAGTATAAATTCCAAGGCATTACAACAAGATCTTCAGAGATCATTAGCTCCCACCACATGGAAAAGTTACTAAAAAAAGGTCATTCAGGCATCATTTCCCAACTCCATTCCATTCAAGTAGTTGAGACTCCCTCTTTCCACCCTGAACTTCAATCTATCCTTTACTAATATCACATTTTTTTCCAAACTCCCCAAGGCCTTCACCCCTCACACATCAACCATTACCACTCCAATACTTTAATTCCAGGCAATCTTCCTCCCAATGTGCACCCTTATCTCCATCATTTTTCTCAAAAAAATGAAATTGTGAAAATTGTCCAAGAATTGTTATAAGTAGGTGTTATTCATCCCAGTACCAACTCCTATTCTTTCCCTATTGTCATGGCCCTCAAGAAGGATGGCACTTGGCACATGTGTCCTGATTTTTGTGCCCTCAACAAAATTACCATCAAGGAAAAATTTCCCATTCCTGTGATAGATGACCTTATCGATGAACTTGGTTAGGATCAATACTTTACCAAACTTGACCTTTTTTCTAGATACCACCACATACATATGAAAGAGGAAGACATTCCCAAGATTTCATTTCACACTCATGAGGGGCACTATGAGTTCTAGATCATTCCCTTTGGTCTCTATAATTCCCCCTCAACTTTTCAAAGTCTCGTGAATCATGTCTTTCATCCTTTCCCATGTCACTTTGTGTTAGTCTTCTTTGATGATATTTTCATCTATAGTAAAAATTGGCAATCCCATCTCACCCATGTGGATAAAGTTGACCATCTCCTCTCCAAGCACAAGCGTTTCCTCAAATAGTCTAAATGTGATTTTGGCATCTTTCAAGTTGAGTACTTGGGTCATATATTTGGCAAGGATGGTGTAGGGGTGGATCCTAAGAAAATTAAAGCTATGCAGAATTGGCCTCACCCTAAAATTCTACATGGCTTCCTGGGTTTAACATGATATTATTGTAAGTTTGTTCATAATTATGGAAACATTGTGGCTCCTCTAAAAACTCTCCTTAAAAACAATGATTTCAGTTGGACTTCAGTCGTTGACCAATCCTTCCAAGCCTTGAAAGAAGATATGTGAACTACTCATGTACTAGCCCTACCTGACTTCACCAATACCTTTGTTTTGGAATGTGATGCATAAGGGAGAGGAATAAGGGAAGTCTTTATGCAAGATGGATGACCTTTGGCATTCACTAGTAAACAATTATCAGAGCGACATTTGGGCCATTTTGTTCATGAAAAGGAAATGTTGGTTATTTTTCATGTAGTGGATATATGGTGGCCTTATCCATTGGGATGTCACTTCCAAATCAAAATAGATCATCAAAGAATCAAGTACTTCCTCGAACAATAGATTTCATCCCCAAAGTAGAAAAAATGGGTGACCAAGTTATTTGGATATGCTTATGGCATCATTTACAAGAAGGGAAAATAAAATGTGGTGGTTCATACTCTTTCCATGAAATATGAAGAAGAAGGGTCCCTCTTTTCCCTCTCATTCCTTGTGGCTAATTGGCTTCAAGATATTCGTCGGGAATGGTTGAAAGACCCCAAAATTTCCATCCCAATCCAACAACTACAAAAATATCCCCAGGTTACTCATGAGAACTCTTGGCACAATGATGAGTTTCACTATAAAGGTCACATATATTTAAGAAAACAGTGGGCCCTTAAAACCACAGTTCTCTCTAAGTTTCATGTTTCACTTACCATAGGTCCTTTAGGTTTTACCAAAAATTATAAATGGGTCAAACGTTATTTCTTCTTGGACGGTATGAAAAAGGACATTCACACCTTTGTGGTTGAATGTGACAAAATTCAACGCAATAAGGGTGAGACTATCAAACCTCTGGGAAAACCTTAATAGATTCCACTTTCGCCTACTATTTGGATGAATATTTCTATGAATTTCATTGTTGGCTTTCCCAAATCAGGAAATAATTCAGTCATCATAGTGGTAGTCGATCCTATTTCCAAACATGCTCATTTTTTTGCTCTTCAATGCCATTCACCGCATCCACAGTGGGTCAATGTTTTATGGATAATATCTTCAAAATCCATGGAATGCCTCATTCTATTGTTTCTGACTAACATCTAAATTTTACCAACAAATTATCGAAAGAATTATTTAGGCTTATGGGAACCCAAGTGCATTTGATCACATCACATCATCCCTAGACTGATGGCCAAATGAAAGTGGTCAACAAATTTTTGGAAACATATTTGAGGTGTTTTGCGTCTGACATACAAAAATAGCAGGTTTAGTGGTTACCACTAGCTAAATGGTGGCACAACACCTCTTACCATATTTCCACTCGCATGACTCCCTTTGAAGCCATGTATGGACAGAATCCACCATAGATTATTCCATACACATCGAGTGTCTCAAAGGTTTAGGAGATTGATTGTACTCTTACAATATGCATGACCATTCTCCATAATCTCAAAGAAAATTTGTTCATGGATCAGAATTACATCAAGCAACATGTAGATCAAGGTCATTTTGAATGTCAATTTGTTGAAGGGACTAGGTGTTTCTTCATCTACAACTGTTCAAGAAGAATTCACTAAAATCCCAACAACTTCATAACCTTTCCCCCAAATTTTATGGTCCTTATACTATTCTCAAATGCATGGGACTAGTGGCATATCAGTTAGCCTTTCCCAGTCACTCCAAGCTACGTCATGTTTTTCATGTCTTGTGCCTAAAGAAAGTGATTGGCACCAAGTGTCACACACAAACCAAACTACCATATTTGGATGAAGAAGGTTCCCATTTAGTTGCAGACAAAAACTGTATTGTACCATCACAAGCGTCATCTCTGTCATCACACCATCAATTTTTAGTTCAATGGAAGGATAATCCACCACAAGATGCCACCTGGGAGATGGCTACAATTCTGCAACAATTTCCTCATCTTATGCCTTAAGGACATGGCTCTTTCTCAAGTGGTAGGGAATCTTAGGGACCTAACCTCCCTGACCCCTCACGTAAATAGAATAATATATTTTCCATGTAATAAAGGTCAACATTAGTCAATAAGGCCTATTTAATAAATATGAACAAGTCAATGTAAGAAGACCTACTAGAAATTTCCACTTCTAGAAAGATCTTCCTATAAAATGTTCTTTAGAAGAAAAAATTAGTATAAATAAGAGTAGGACGGATGAGAAATATTTTTCTTGAGAATTATTTTAATAGAGATTTTCTCTACTAGAGGTGTCTCCCTCAAAGAGGCAAGTGAACATTGCTTTCCTTGAAAAAATGTATTATTTGTGGTACTTCTCTTCTCAATATCTTGTTGTTCTCTTAGTATATGTTGAATATTCTTGTTTATGCATATTATATTACATCTGGTACCTTACATCATGAACTAATCCATTTATGCACACCCTCCCTGCATTTATATTGCATGCCAAAGCCCCTCTAGTCTCACCTCAATTCCCCAAAATTTTATTACATGGGATTTACTTTCTCCCATTAGCAAGATGTCAATGATAAAAACTACACAAAGAACTAATGCATCGATTAAATCATCTTTCGTATTTGTGGGCATTTCTAGATCTGATTTCAACTTTGAATACATTTCTTACTCAGTTTGAGATAAATCTCTCTTATCTTTAGTACTTGGAGACACAATGGGACCCTCAGCCCCCATTATAGGATATGCTAAGAGACAGAGAAGAAAATCCAATAATAATAAATAGATCTAGATCAATAATATGGAGAGATCTAGATCTAGATCTATATTATGAAGAGATCTAGATCTAGATCTATAATTGTTTTTGCAGTGACTATAATATGAAGAGATCTAGACCTATATTGATTCCTAATTAAATTTGGATAATTTAAAAATGATAAATAGAGATAATGAGGAGTAGAAAAACTGATGAATTTTGTGCACTCAATTAACTGAGGTTGCTTTCAAACACTAGAACTTGTGATATTGTCCTTCCATCTTGAATTATTTCCTCTAAATATGTCAAAAATCATAATTCAACTAGGAAATAGGATGGATTTTATTGATTTGTAGGCACATGTATCACACACTTTTCACCGCTTGCATTTGAGATGCTACCTATGGAATTTCAAATGGTGAGATTAGAAACCTTTACACTAAGTGCATACACCATGGTTTTGTAATGATTTCTTACTATGATATTTGTTCTTCTAATATTGGAATGTGGTCCCTTAAAAATAAACCATTTTGATGACAAACACTTGGAATTCATTTTTAAATCTCAATGGATAGTCCCTCATTATTCGAGTAGTTCAAACCTTTAATAACACAATTGATCCAATTTATAAGATAGTCTAGGAAAATAAAATGTAAATCATATCATTAGGTATATCATTGGTATAGATCAAGGAATTAAATATGTATATCTATCAAATTGAGAAGATCTTGGTAATTTTTATTTAGATAAAAAATTGTTGGTTCAAATATGAGGTTATTCATCTCACTTCTCTGATCTTTGAGACATATCTTAAGAGAGTGGATATATGTATTATTTATTATGGAAACAAATTGATTGTTTGATATGTTTTATATTCTTTGTGTAGCTAGAATTAGTGTTCGCATTGCGTTGGGCGTGCGATGGGTTCATGGGTAGCGCCCCCAATTTTTTTTTTTTTTGGCATCTTTTGTGCTCGTTTTTAGTGGTTTTTTGACACATGGTTTTTGTCAATGGTTTTATAATTCCAGTTAAGGGATTAGGAATGTTAACTAATCTGGGTCAATGCATTATGTTTTTTGGATACCGTGAGATCCTATATATATTGTATTGTAAAAAATGAAGACGTGATCAATAGAAGATTATAAGTGCATCTCTAAATAGGTTCTTGGTTTTCCTAGTTTGGGTTTCCAAGGTAAAATTATATGTGTAATGTGTGTGTGTGCCATTGTATATTTTCTATTTTTATTAAGAATATGTTTGTAGTAATTAATTGTACAAGGTTAAAATATATGTGTGGTATCACATCAACTATTGGCTTCAAAGGGGACTCTATGTGGTTAGGGGTTATGGCTTGGGTTTGTGGTAAACCTTGTTATAGTGGGAGATCTGTAGTATCTATTCTTCACATGAAAATAAATTGAAAGCAATTTGAAAATAGAGATCAAGAAATTTAATGGGAAAATTTTTGAGCTATGGAAGCTCAAGATGAAATATCTGTTGGTGGACAAATATCAATGGATCGTTGTGGATCCAGTTACTAAAAATATAGGAATGTCACCAAAAGAATGGGAAAAGTTGGATCAGAAGGTGAAGAGCACAATCTAGTTGTTTCTCTTAGATTCAATATATTTGAATGTCTGGAAGAAATATATAACAAATGAATCATGGGATAAGTCAGGGGCTTTGTATAAGACAAACTCCCTGGTAAATAAATTATTACTATGGAAGAAGTTGTAT
This sequence comes from Picea engelmannii, assembly GCA_009831015.1. Classification (NCBI taxonomy): domain Eukaryota; kingdom Viridiplantae; phylum Streptophyta; class Pinopsida; order Pinales; family Pinaceae; genus Picea; species Picea engelmannii. The sequence goes on along the minus strand of ML781461.1, from coordinate 683,508 downwards.
AACCTAGGGATGAAAAATGGATACTCGATGATAGAGCATCTAGACACCTTCAATACTATGGTAATTCAACTATATTTTTTTTATATTAATATTTTCAATGAAGATAAGTGTATAAGTTTATTGTTCCATTTACCAGACTCACGGGATAGTATAGTTTTTTCCATATGTAGTAATAAAACTATTTTAAGTTTTGATGATGTAATCTCATCCTTATTTTTCAAGGAGATGAGGAAAAAGAACTTGGAAGGATAGAGAACACATGCATTATTTGCAAAAGGAAAGATGATAATCCCAGAAAAGAAATAGATCTAAGTCCTCAAGTGGGAGATCCAAATATAATGGTAGATCTAAATCTCCTAGAATATTTTTAAAGGTATGTTGGAGATGTGGAAAAGAAGGGCACAACAAGAAGAAATGTAGATCTAAAAATGTTGAGATCGGGAAGGGATTTGAAGATGCTCCTTGTACAAAAGGAAAATATTCCACAAAAGAAGGAGAAGATGTGTACTTGTATTCTTAAAGAACACATGTATATCATGAGGCATGGTTCATTGACTCAGGCACATCCTTTCATATGACTCCCCATATGGAGTGGTTCTGTGAATGTGAAAAGTATGATGGAGGTAATGTTTTCGTAGGTGATGAATCGACAACCAAAATCATGGGACGAAGAAAACTCAAGTTGAAGATCATGGATGGAAGGAATAGGACTAAAACACTCCCTAGTGTTCTGTACATCCTAGGATTGGCCATAAATTTGATTTATTTAATAAAAATGGATGATGCAGGTGTAAAAATAGTGTTTGAGATATAAACATGTAGGATGGTTCGAGGATCAATGGTTTTGTTGAAGGGAGTTTGGTTTGGAAATTTATATAAAATATAAGGAATCACTATTAGTGATGGGTGTAATAGTTCCAATGTTCTTGATATTGGAATCAAAGAAGAAAAAACTCCTACAGTCTTTGGAGAAAATATTATATTATGGCATTAAACACTGGGGCATATTGAAGAGAAGGGATTTCAAACTTCTACACAATAAAGGTATCGTTGAAGGTATGACTAATTTATCTATCTATTTTGATTTATATGAACATTGTGTATATGGGATGGGAAGAAAAATCAAGTAAGATTCCCCTCTGGTTCATCGAGGCTAGAGGGAATTCTACATCTGGAGCACAATGATGTGTTTGGACCTGTGTCGATTCCATCACTAGGAAATTATGTGTAATATGTCTCATGTATAGACGAATTCTCAAGAAATACATGGATATATTTCCTCCGGAATAAATATGAACTATTTGAGAGGTTTAATGAGTTTAAGTCTCTTATTGAAAATCAAATAGAGAAAATAATTAATGTGCTAAGGATGGATAATGTTGGAGAGTTTTGCAAAAATGAATTTGAAGAATTCTATAAGAAGTGTGGTATAGAAAGGAAAAATACTAATCCATATACACATAAACGTAATTGATTTTCATAAAGGATGAAAAGGACGTTGATGGAAAAATCAAGGTGCATGCACAGTGGTGCCAGGTTACGACATGAATTCTTGGTAGAGACATTGGGTAATGCATGTTACATGGTCAATAGATCACCCTCATCAAAGTTGTATGACAAGACTCCACATGAGGTATGTGTTGATATTTTGGTAGATGTGGGAGGTATTAACCTCCATGGATAAACCTTTGACCAGAATAGGATATTCTAGAAGCAAGAGAAAACCTAAAGAGATGTGTAAAAACCCTGGAAGACAAGTCGGATCAAAAGAATAAGTAATATTGAAGTATTATATGCAGAAAAGGACAGTGATGACCTTCTTCAAGAGACACATATTCACCTGGCTAGATTAGTATAAATAGAATGCACCCTAGCTCATTTTTATACACACTCGTTCATCTAGAAGTAAGGTGAAAGTGTTGAGGAGGAGTTGCAATAGTTGGAGGTGTGCAGTAATTCCCTATTAATTATTTTGGTACTCTATATTGTGAACTACCTATGTAAAATATGTGCTACCCTGGTTTATTTGTTGGTTCTAGTGAGGCTTCCCAGAATCATTCATTATGTCAAATATTAAGGTGCTCGGGGGTGGCTTGGTGTAGCATTTATTGTGGTTAAACGAGCATGACACTCAAACAGGTTATGGGCCCACACCACCTTCGGAACATTATAACCACTGGAAGGTAGATACAAAACTCTATATCAACCTCGTTGTAGAAAAATTATAGTTTCATCTAGGGTTTTTGATCTTCTAGGAGAAACAAACCTTAAATTGATTATTCGAGAACTTTAAATGAATTGTTTGGCATAATTCTTGAATATCCTTTTGCACCATAACCCAACTCATCTACTAGTTCCCTCAACCATTAAAAATGTCAAATTGAATTTTTGGGTCAAAGTCAAGGTTTGATTGATGAAATTCAAAAGAATGGTCTAGCTCAACGTCAAATAAATTCATGCCTTCTTCCACAAAATTAGAGCAGTGCAACAGAAGGATGGTCTCTTAGTAGAGCATGGAAGACAAGGATTGAAATCATCTTTGTAAAGAACAAAGGGAAAAATTATGGAACCACAGACTAAAGAGTAGGTGTCAAAAGATGAAGAGTTTGATTTTTGGAGTTTCCAAGCACATGAGCGTGGAGTAGGAAAAACAATAAAAATAAACTACTACGGATCTGAATCTCTAGAAAGAGAAGGGACCTTTGTCCAAGAAACATTCATAGATCCATAAATATCTGAGATATAATACATTTAGAGGAACAAGACACTCTCCATGTTGGAAAGAATACTTGTCTCGGAAGAAAAGAAACTCAAGCAGAACAATAGCCAGACTCTAGGTTTTCATATCAGGTTTGATATTTTTATTGTTGCTTAAGTATTGCAATCCTTTAGATTTTTTTAATGCTAGGAACAAATGAATACTTAGTACCATGTACTATTAATATAAATGCTTATTGTACTTAATAGCAATATGAACTAACATATCCTCTAGGAGATATTCTTGTTCTTGTTCTGAGGAAGGACACCTTGGTAATTCTATAATGAATTACCTTGAAATTGATATGTTCTTATATAAAATGTTACTATATTGGAAAGGCTTTTTCTCTTGTTTTTCTTGTTTCAGGTAGGTTATCCTACGTATACCAGGATGGTTACCATAGAAAATAAATACTTGAAGGGACTCAGAGGGAGTAAAACTTCAGAGGGAGTTAATGATCAAGAAGAAGCAAGGTTTTTTAACAATTTCCAGGATGCATAGGGTCATGCATGAGATGGAAGCATGGTTTGAGGATTCTCTCAATTAGAGGGAGTTGATGGAAAAATTAGAAAAGAAGAATCATGCAGGATTCATGTTGAGTTATAGTCCTTTGTGCCCAGTTGTAGGAATTGTGTCAAGTTGTAGGCCTTGTGTTTAGTTGTAGGCTTCATGCCAAGGTTTAGGCTTTGTGTCGAGTTACAGGCCTTATGAAAAGTTGTAGGATTCATGTTGATTTTTAGGCTTCGTTCCGAGTTGTAGGCCTTGTGTCAAGTTTTAGGCATCATGTCGAGTTGTAGGATTCACGTCGATTTGTAGGCCTTGTGTCGATTTGTAGGCTTCATGCCAAGTTGCAGGCCTTGTGTCAATTTGTAGGCTTTATGCCTAGTTGTATTCTACTCAAGTGAGATGGTCTTGTATGCCAAATTGTTGCTACACTAGTGAGATAGTCTGGTATGCTAGTGGCGTAGCCGAGAACCTGTATGGTTTTGATTGTGTTCCTCATAATATGATCTAGGTGATCATGAGATATATTATGTATCTCTGGTGATGCTACCGGTCAGCAAGACCATGTAGTTATTTCCCATGACATGTAATATGGATGGATAATGATGATAGTAATGATGATACTCACGACATGGGCGTAGCCATGGATGAGCATGTCATGTGGGTGTATCCCATGACGAAGATGGTGGCACACACTATGAGGTGTAGATCTAGTGTTCTCTAGTAGGTTGTGGCCCCTAGAAGAGATTGACAGGTCCACATGGGTGTAGACACGTCTAAGATAATGATGCTACCAGTAGCATGTTCTACGTAACCATGATGAGAGGATCATGGCATAGCGAGAAAGGCTATGAAGACCATAAGGGAACATCATGGTTAAATACCTCCCTAGATATGAGTGAGTGTTGATGTTTTGGTAGGTGTGGGAGGTATTAACCTCCATGGATAAACCTTTGACTATAATAGAATATTACGGAAGTAAGAGAAAATCTAAACAAATGTGTGAAAACCCTAGAAGACAAGTTGGCTCAGTAGAATAAGTAATATTGAAGTATTATATGAAGAAAAGGACTATTCAGACTTGCTTGAAGAGACACCTGTTCACCTATCCCGATTAATATAAATAGAAGGCACCCTAGCTCATTTATGTACACACTTAGTCATCTAGAGGCAAGGCTCAAGTGTTGAGGAGGATTTGTAGTAGCTGCAGGTGTGTAGTAATTCCATGTTCAATATTTTGGTACTCTATCTTATGCACTACCTATGGAGAAGGTGTGTTGCCCTAGTTTATCTATTAGTTCTAGTGAGGCTTCCCAGAATCATTCTTTCTATCAAAGATTAAGGTTCTTATGGGTGGCTTTGTACCTATGGTTGGGTAGCAATGGTGTAACATTGTTTATGGTTAAACGAGCACAACATTATAACAGTATGGACTATTAAGAAACCCTCTTTGACATATATTAAGGTTTTTGTATGTGATTCATATTCTCACATTCCAAATCAAAACAAGATTAAGCTAGATAAAACTGATGAAAAGTGTATCTCTATCGGGTATAAAGATGGTCTAAAAGGGTATAATCTTTGGAACCTGGGAAATAAAATGGTAGTGTACAACTAAGATGTGGTATTTAGATAAATCAGAGATGTTGTAAGACATGAAGTCCTACCAAAGGAGGAAGAACCAGAGAAAATAAAGTTTAAATTGAAGGATAATGAATTAGACTCTACATAAGAATATGAATAAGAATAATAATATCCTCATACTGCAGTATTGAGGAGAACAGTTTGGGAAAGAAGGAAACTGGAAAGGTGTACTCCACCTTATTTCTATTCAAATTTTTCTTTATATATTACTGATGATTATCCTAGAACTTTTAGGGAGGAAATTGATTGAGAGGATGGAAAACTCTAGAAAAAATAAATGATTGAAGAAATGGTAGCCTTGGACAATAATGAGGCTTGGGATCTAGTCAATTTTCCTACTCGAATAAATCCCATTAGAAAAAAATGGGTGTTTAAGAAGAAGTTGAATGCAGAAGAAAAAGTGGAGAAATACAAAGATGAGTTAGTAGAAAAAGTTTATTTCCAGGTAGAGGGAAATGACTTTGGTGAAATTTTTTCTCATGTTGGGAAGTTATCTTCTATTATATTTATTTTATCTATTGTTTCTACATTTGATTTTGAAGTAGAATAGATGGATGTGGTATAAAATATTTGATACTTGTATGTTGGAACTTGGCTTCACAAGGAGAAAATTGGATCACTATGTGTATTTCAAATTAATCAATGATCATCTCATTTATTTGGTCTTGTATGTGGATTGTGTGTTGTTGATAGGAAAAAAACAAGGAGATTATCCGGGATGTGAAAACTCAATTGTCCTCTAAATTTGACATGAATGATCTTGGTGCTACAAATTTTTACTCATAATGTATATAGAGAGGCATACATATAATATGAGGACTTCAAGGTGGTGTTTCAACAACTACATGTCCAAATTCATATAGAATAAGGTGACGAAAAGGATAAATATAATTTCTAGAATGGGTTAATCTACAATCTTGACAAGCTCTATGTCCCTAAATATGAACGACTACAACTTATTAGAGAATCTCACACCTACAAGGTTAGAGGACATTTTGGTGTTGGGAATACATTTGCCAACTTACAGAGGTATGTGTACTAGCCCAAAATGCAAGAAGATGTAGCAAGGTATTTTATAGGATGTATACTTTGTTCTACCAACAAGACCAGTAATAGGAAGCAAGGTTTGTACTATCCCATACCTATACCCACTCAACCTTAGGAAAGAATTTACATGGATTTTTTGGGAGGTTTAACAACAACCAGTAAGGGACATGAATATATGTTTGTGGTAGTTCATAGATTCAACAAGATGTGCATTATTATGTCTTGTAAAAATGCCATCAAAGGAAAAGAAATGACAAAAAAATTCTTTGAACAAGTCTGGGTGCACTTTGGGATACTGAGGAGTATCATATCAGAAAAGGATACAATATTTCTTAGTACATTTTTTTACTATAATGGGGGAGAAAATGGACACTAAGTTGAATAGATATATGATGTTCCATCCATAGATAGATAGGAAGACATAAGTACTCGACATGTATTTGGTGTAGATTTTTAGGGGCTACAATCAGAAGCATCCGAAGACTTTGGATGAAAATCCAATTTACATACAACACTCTTATAATAGAGAAATCCACACTTCTACTGGTTTGTTACCTCTTGAAATTTTATTTGGATATTTTCCACCTTCACCCTTGGATGTTGTATATGGATAGAAAGGAAGGGTGAGCAAGGACCTCACAAGGGATGCATTAAGGGAAGGAAAATTTGTTGAGAAGATTAGGAAAATCCATTTCTAAGTAAAAGAGACGTTGAAGAAGTCACGGGAAAAATACAAGGCCATACATGATCAATATAGAACGAAGAAGTCATTGAAAGTGGGAGACAGGGTTTTGTTATAGTTGAACAAGCAAAGACTATAGGTTTCTAGTAAGAAGATCAAGGATATGCGGTATGGACCTTTGGATATATTGGAGAAGGTGGTAGATAATGCCTAAAAACTCATTCCACCCCCATACATGCATATTTACTCAATAGTGAATGTGGAAATATCAAAATCTATGAGTCTTCCAATGTGGACTAGGATGAGGAGTGTGTCCTACCTTCCATAGAGGACTTAGCACCATATGCTCAGGAAGAGTTGGCATAGGATATTGTTTTACAAGAGAGGTATAGAACTACAATACATGGGAAGCACAACCTTTGACATATTGGATTGAAAGAAAAACTTCCAGGCAAAGCAAATTGGCTCTCTAGGGAGAAGATAGAGGAAAAAATTCCTCACCTTATTTAGTAAATATTTTATGGACCAAAAGACACCCCAACTGGGGAGGTATAATCTAGATTGGATCATTATATTATTTTCCATCTATGTTGATGCTTTCAGAGTGGAAAAATATTGAGGAATCAACTTGCATGGTCATTATAATGGTAGGTCCAAGGTTGGAAAATTGGGGTTTGAAACCTTTTTAGGTCATTTTGATGCATCAAATGGAACTTTTTGGGGTCGCATATGAAAAATGGATTCTTGTTGTAGGTGTATCAACCTTTATTGGCAGCAATCAAAGGATCTGGGAGAACTTCTCCATCATCTCGTTCATGTGATGGATCCTCAAGGAAAAACTTGATAGGATGTCTTAATCCATGATCTTTGTTTTCATCCACCATTGGAGGTTGTTTGGACTAATGAGAGTGGTCTTCCCCCAAAAAAATTAGTTCAATACCCAACTCTTTATATCTTGACCTCATCGGAGACATGCACTGAGAAACAACAAAGAGCATATTTCTCTAATACTAGTAATATAGATTGTATAGAGAATGAAATGAGAGGTAGGAGTATGAATGGAAACACACATACACATAAATATTGTATACAGAATAGTAATATAGTGAGAACCAAATTCTATTAATAAATGAAGTAGGAAAACATTGTGAAATGCAAAGTAATACAAACTAGAAAGAATGGTCGTAGCTTATCTCTCTAGAGAATATTAGATCAACATCCACTAAAGCATATATATTTGTAGTTGCATCAATGTATAATGATTCTTCTACATAATTAAGATCTAACACTCTTCTTGTGTTATCAAGTGATCTGTAAACATCTACAACACTTTGTTGATGTTGTATGTTTCTGTCTTAAGATGTATCTTTTTTCAATCAAATCGAAGGAACACACTTTAGCGAATTAATACACAAATTATTCTCCAATATTTTATCAAAACTCTTCTCCACTGAGAAAATGTCTTAGATGAAACTTTAGTACCTCATGATATTCACCTCTCATCGAATAAACCACTACTTTTTTTGAAAATTAACTTATAGTATTTTCAGATCTAATTCATGATTTTTTCTTTAATTTTTTTTTTTATATTATAATTATATATATATATATAATTAATTTATTAATTTTAAAAATAAAATTTTATAGTCTCAAAAATATTCACATAAATTTGATTTTTTAATTAGATGTGTCATATTGAAAAAGATATTATTAGTTTTCTTTTTATATTCACACGCTAAATAAAAATTGTAGCCTCATAAAAGTTTAGATACATATTTTTTAATCTCGCTTTAATTTTCTAAAAAAAATATTTTTTAATTAAAAAAATAAAAATTAATTATATAAAAAGTATACTTATAGAAATAAAGCATAGTCATTAGTTATAATAAAAAAATAATACATTTAAATTCTTATATATTTATATAAATATGAAAAAAATGATTTTTTAATTGATGATAGATTATCTTTTATTATAAAATAAAATTTTAAATATAAATTTGAAAAAAAAAAACATTTTTTAATTAAATATAAATTATTTTTTATTATAAATTTTTTAGTAAGGTTTTCTATTCAAATATTAACTCCAGTTACCAAAAGATATACATATTAACAAGAAAAACCAAAAGGAACCATGATAGCATGCTACACAAAATTTAAAGTTGAACTTGACACCTAAAATTTTCTCTAACAACTCAAAAAACTAAAAGTTTTGATGACTAGTAGTCTAGAAAACCATACAAGAAAAGTCTAAAATTTCAAACTAGAAAGACTTAGACAAAGCGATGAAAACCAGAGAGCATATCAACCATGAGAAGGGGGCACCTAAGCACCCACTAGGTTCGAATTGGTCATAGGTCATGCAACTGAAGAAGACCTTATATGTAGATGACCAACCAAAGGAATCATGAAGGATCCACCATAACGTTTGACCAGCCAAGAGACCATCCTCATGAGAAATTTTTCATGATCCTCGAGTGACTCCATCAATCGCTTGATCTCCTTGAAATAATGGTCACTTGGAAGAATTCCCAATGTAACCATGATATTGGCAAGCCAATAGAGTTCGAAAGTTGTGTAGAATTTAGAATTCCTTGTTCTAGTGTAGTCCAGGTCGAGAATGATACAATGATACCACCAACTTGTTTTCAACCTCCTTGTCCTACTTATAAGCCTAGACCAACCTCACATCTTCTTCTAGAGCCAGCATGGTTGCTTTATCATCTGTTGGAACAAATGGATGATACAACTCAGCATCCTCAACAACATCCTTTGTCATGCATTTAACGACCCAGGAAATGTTTGGAGCATCGTCCACCGGGAGCCATGAGAACAAGCTAGAAATAATCAAAACTAGAGTCTCATTGTGTTATTAGAATGCACCATTAAACACACACCAAAGACTAAGGGCTATAAAGGCCATAGAGCACCCATTTTCCATACTTGACCCTCTTGGATCCATCGTGCAAAGCAGACCCTAGAGCTCAAAATTTTCTAATCCCTTTAATCTCATGAAAAGAAACCTAAGTGCCTACTCCTATGCCCCATTTCCCTCCTATCTCCATTATCCTTAACCCATGGAAACTACATGAGCAAAGAGACATCCCTAATAGCTACCCCTAATAGTTACCCCTTCCTTTGATCGATTCTCCCATCATACATAAGAAAAATTATAAAATATAACTTTAATTTATATAAATTTGAAAACTCAAGGACAAGGGATCCCCCTCCGCCCAGTGATTTGATTGGTAATACATACCCTACCCCCCTCTGAATTTGAACTTGTGACCTCTTAAGAGGAAACATATGTTCTTAACCATTAGGCTCACTCAGATTGTATATATATATATATATATATATATATATGTGTGTGTGTGTGTGTGTGTGTGTGTGTGTGTGTGTGTGTGTAAAGAGGAAATGGTTTTAATTATTTTATTTCCATTTCTTTTCTATTTAAAAAAATTTCAAAATAAATAATATAAAAGCTATACTTCTTTCTTATATTAATTTGGAAAAAATATTTTTTTTAAATATAATTAAATAATAAATATATAATAAATATATTTTCTTAAATATAATATAAAAAAATAAAATTAATAAAATAAATTTGAACAAATATTTAAAATTATAATAACTATCATCTAATTTTTTAACTATAAATTTGTTAAATTAAAATAATAATAATAATAATTTTGATATTTATATAAATTTATTTTAATAATGTATTGATCAATCACATTTAAAAACTCAAAATTTTAAAATTGTCAACATCCACTCAAAACACATGAACTTTCTCTCCACTTAAAAAATGCATAAAAGCTTTTAATAGGTTAAAATGAGTCTATCTCATATATTTAATCAACCAAGATGCATAAGAGCGTTTGATGGATTAAAATGAATCTATCTCATATATTTAATCAACCTTGAAATTTAAATATTTTATCAATAAAATATTTAAAGCTTTCTCATCACTTGAAAGGCAGAATAAGTAGTCTTATCTAAAATCTTTAACCAAAGACACAGAATATGAGTTAGCATAAAGAGCATATGAGTTGGCATAAATTTTCATGTTAGGATGGTATCATGGTCTAAAATATTGACATAATCTGTTATGTAATTTGTTGTTGTCCATCCAACAAACTTTTACCTTTGTTCTTGTCATGTAGTTTGTTGTTGTCCATCCAACAAACTTTTATCTTTGTTGTTGTCCATCCATTCTTCTTAACTTTAAAAAAACAAACAAATCGATTCTTAAAAAATCATAAAATGATTTTTTTTTTATTAATAAATAATAATTATTTTTAAATACAAACATCAACAATTATTTTATTTTTAAATATAAACATCAATAATAATTTTCGGTCATTTTCACGGACACCTAACCTCAAAGCCGTTCAGTCTGAGAGTTGCCCGGTACATACTTCTGGGGAAACAAGTATGCACCGTGCAGCTCTCAGACTGGGGAAAGAAGTATGTACCGAGCTTCTGGGGAAAGTTTTTTAACATTTAAACAATTTGTGCTCTGCAAACAAAGAGAATTTTAATACAGAGATAGGAATGCATTAAAAAAATAAGTGAAAATTAAAACGGAAAAATATTGCACACTAAACTGAAAAAAACGCTATTTCCTACGACTGGGTTGGTCAATCAAAATCATCACGGTGCCATTAAAGAGAGTAGAAAGATTAAACCCAAAAAGATCTATTCATTTCATTTGCATTTCCAAATTATTAGAATCGCACAACCACTTGTTAGTAAATGTTTGTTCACCACGTACAAACAATTTTTTTCTTAGTGCATATCAACTTTTTTAAATGTCGGTCCACCACCTACACACAACTGCTGAGGTGTTGAAGATAAAAGGATGAAAGAGAATTTAAAAACTCTAAAGCTAAACAGGCATTAAAAATCTCTTTAAATAGTTGCAGTAGAGATATAACGGTTAGAAAGATTTAAAAAATAGTAAAATGCTAAAGTAAAAAAGAGTCAATGTTAAATCTGGAAAAAGCTTATTACCGTTTGAAAAAAGCTTTATTACCCGCTAGTGGAGCTAAAAGGCAAAAAGCTCTATGACAGTTGGAGCCTCATATTTAATACATAAATTGAGTTTGATTACCCTGTTTTGGACTATACTCTGTTTGAGTTGTTGTTCTTTCTGGTTTTATTGGTTGGTGAATTTTTGTTTAGTTTTCCCTTATTTACTTTTCACTGTCTGGTTTGGTTTGTTGTGGAGTATTTTCTCTTGGCTTTCAAACAATATGTATGTATTTTTTTTTGTTTGGTTTCGTCTTTTCTGCAGTGTTTGCCGTCTGCTGGGCTTGGCATATTTGTTTATGAATTTTTTGGGTTTCGTTTTCGTTTTTCAGTTGGTTCGTTAGATTTGCTTATGACTTTTTTGGGTTCGCTTTCATTTGTTTACAATGTAATGTTATCTTTGGATTAGATACAGTAAAATTAAGAATATTAGATATTTTTTTTTATTATATTTATAGCTAGTAACATTGCAGTTTTAAAGAGTATTAATGTGTTGATGATACACAGATATGTTGTGCCAGAGGGATTGGGAGATGATGCACAGATGGTACATTTTGCAGGAGCGATTGGAACGTTTGAGTTTACATTAACGAGCGAATTAAAAAAATCGATTCAGGGGAATTCGGGTAATTCAGATTACTATAACATTAGGTTTTTCGGAAATAAAATTAACAAAAATGTTGACTTATGATCGTTCAGATAGGATGATCTTGTCTTTGGACATATTTTACATTGTTTTAAATTCTTTAATAGGATTATCCTTCCAGTGGAGCAAAATGATTTGTATTCTTTAATAGGATTATAGGTTGTTTTTGAAAAGCTCTATTATAGTTCCAGTGGAGCAAAATTAAACCAAAATCCAGAAATCTCTGTTACCGTTGGAGCGTCATGTTTAGAATTATAACTTGAGTTGGAACAACACGTTTTAATAATTTTCAGAGTGATGAAATATTGTATGTTTCAGTTGTTTTTCTTTCACTGTTCACTAGTTGTGTTTTTTTTAAAGGGATTGGAGTATTCTCTATTTGAGCTATTGTTCTCTCTGGATTGTTTGGTTGGTGATTTTTTGTCCAGTTTTTCCTGAATGTTTTTTCCTGCTTAGTTTGGTTTTTTTTATGGAGTGTTATCTTTGTCTTTCTAAATTTGTTAATGTAATTTTTGTTTGGTTTGGTTGTTTTGTAGTGTTTTCTTGGCTTGCTAATTTTTTTTGGAATTTTGGTCTTTTTGGTTTCCTTTGTTGTTTAGTGTTATTTTTGGAGAAGGGACAAAACACATGTGAACTATTATAATTTGTTATTTTTCAATGATTAAATTTATAGCTAGCAATACTGTAGTTGTAACTAGTAATATGTTCGTTATGCATAGATATGTAATATGTTGGAATGAATAGTAGATGATACATATATGTTGGATGGATTGGTAGATGATGCATAGGTATTATGCATTAAAAAAAAATTACTTTTGGCATATACTAAAGAATTAAAAAAATGAATGTAAATAATTGTGACTACCATAACATTCTAGGTTTTGGAGAAAATAAAAATACTTAAAGTGGTGTTTATGATAGTTTGGATAAAATTAAATTAATTTAAGTTGTGTTTATGATAGTTGAGATAATGAGATTGGTGAAATTTTTTAGTCCATTGCTTTTTAATTTTTTAGATTTTTGTGAAGATTTAATTATATTAATTGAAATTTTGATATATGATGAAATTATTTTGTATAGTATTCATCTTTTTTTACCTTTATGTAAGGAAATAGACTTTTTTATTTTATGTTTCAATGTAAATTGATTGTCCTAAAAAATTGAAATTAAAAAATTGAGTTAATATTTTGATTAGTATTCTTCATTGTAGCATGTTCTCATATTTATCTATGTTTTGTATTCACCATGCCATGCTTATGTAAATGGAATATTTTTTTTTTTTGTAGATTTATCTTTTTTTTTTTCTTGTTTCTTTCACTAAAAGACTTTTAGTTTACATGTTATGTTATTTCTTTTTATTTCCCTTTCAGTCTTAGTCTCAATCTCCTTGTGGACAATTTTCTGAGTTTTATCTATCTATTGTGGACAATTTTCTGAGTTTTATCTATCCATGTAGCATATATTTATTGTTTCATTCTATACCATTACATTACTGATTATAAATTTACATTAATTAAATAACTATAATGTATTCTTAAAAAAATGATAACATTTTTTGAATATGACTTTTATATTTCATTTTCTCTTAACTGCATTAAATGGTATTATTTCCTTAATACTAATTGAAGTTACTGAAATAGCACTATATTGTATTGTTTTTTTAATAGATTCAAGATAGTGAATTTTTTAATTCTTTGTTTTTCTTTTATTTTGAATTTTTTTAATATTGATTGAAATTTTGATATATATGGTGAATTTATTATGAAAATGATTAATTTATCTATGTCATAAAATAATCATTTTTTTGTGTTTTCCTTTTTAAATTTTTTTAAAAAGTGAGGTTAAAAAAACAAATGTAGTTAATCTTATGAATGGTTGTCACTATGATTTTCTAAGCATATTCTTCTTTATCTCTGTTTTGCAATTGGGTGGCCATGCTACTCTCACTAAAATATTATTTTCTTAGTTATTTCTATTTTGCATTTACTTGATAAAATTTATCTGTTTCCTTTCTTGTTCTTTTCACTAATAAATTATCTTGTAAATATATTTTATACAAAATTATCTGTCTATTTGCTTGCTTGTTCTTTTCACTAATAAATTATCTTCTAAATATATTTTAAATACTATTATCTTTGTATTAGTATATTTTTGTTTTCTTTTATAAATTATCTTCTAAATATATTTTAGATACTATTATCTTTATATTAGTATATTTTTATTTTCTTTTATATTAATTCATATAATATTTGTATATTTTTTTGTTGTACTAAATTCAAAATCAGCAAATTTACATTAGATTGGCCAGATAGCATTTTTGTACTCTCAGATTTAAGTGATACATTATTGTACTCACTAATTCAACTTAGAAAGGTAATCTGGCGTTCTTCTATTCATTTTTAAGCTTGAAAAAAGTAGACGTGGGATATTATCAACTGTTATTTAAATAAAATGCATATTATTATGGCTTAAAACTGGAAACAAAAGATATAGGATGATATGATGGATTATTTAAAGAAAGTGCAGAATATTATGATTGAAATTTATATAAAAATGGAATATATGGGGATTGCAGTAAGCTCAATAGTAATATTGAATTCTAATATTACATAGAAATAATATTACATAGAAAGAGTTGTGCTATCTTACATAGCAAGAGTCGTGATATCAAAACTACAAGGGAACATAAAATGGTTGGGGAAACTTTAGTAAATTCATGGGATAGCAGAGAGGGGACGGTTGAATGGAGAACCAAATTCTCTGTTGGTGATCTAGTCAGTCTTTAAAAGCATAGTAGGTATATTGTTTTTTTGGCATTTTGTTTTTTTGAACATGCCATTTGAATTAGAGGTGGTTAGATATTACGAAAATAGACTATGAAAGGAAATTCTCAAATCTCTAAGGATGGGATGAGTGTCTAACATATTTAAGCAAATTTCGGATCAATATCGCGATGATCAGTTCTAATAACAAAATACCTTGCACCCCGGCCTCCATATAAAACGTCAATTCCCTCGACCCTATTTACCTAAATATAGGGATTCTCCTTTCCTGGGGAATTATAATATGTCAGAAAAAAACTGATAACCTACATACAATCATAATGTCACCACTTAAAAATCCGCCCTAGCAATAATGCTAAGCCAAATTTATATATCTTAGGCTGGTTCCAATCCTACTGCTTTCTTGACCACCGTACCATTAACCAAACATACATTTACCTTACAGGGAAATTCAATATTGAAATGCATATTAAATATTAATAAGTGTCCATTCTCCGAAGGGCAGCTCCCCTCGTGTAATGGCATTTACTCAAGTCAAAGATAAAACTCACAGGACATGTTAACCCTAGAAATTCAAGGCATTCACCACAGATACGGAAAATCATGAAATGAACACTCGTTTTATTTTTATTTTTAAAAAAAATAAAACATATTTTTTATTTATAAAAATTTTATAGATTATTTTATTTTTTAACTTAAATTTGGAATTTTTTTTTATGAAGACGTTATCTATCTTTCTATTTGTTTGTTTGGCGTATTACGTCTTCATCTAGGTTTTAAAGGTCGCCAAATGCGTGATCTTGACCTTTAAAATTGGCTAATTGCGTGCTCTTGGTGGTGTAAGACTTGCCCATGTGCATCTAGATAGCATAAGCCTTTCATCCAAAAACAAAAAAAAAAAACACTTTTTCCTTTGTAGTTTTTAAGATTTTAAATCAAGTTTAATATGCTTTAAGATTTTAAATCATGTTTAATATGTTGTGTGATTTTTAATAATAATTTAATATATAAGAATAATAAACAAGGTTACTAGGTAGCATATACTTGTCTAATATAATAATGAAAGTATTGTTTAAGGAGATAGGGAGAGAAGGAGTAGGTATTAAATGATTAGATGGCAGAAATATTTATTACCTTTACATTGGGGAAGTGAAAGCGCAATAAGACTTCAAAGTTTTTGGCCAATAAGATACCAGATAAATGAGATTTAAAATTTAAAATTAATCATTATTTTTTAAAACTTTAGATAAAGGAGTGTATATTTTATGGTCAATCATGAACTAATAAAAAGTCAAACCTAACTCAACACTATATACCATGCTTATGGGCAGGTATAATAACTTGGAAGATGAGAGGTTTTTTAAGATTATGTTATTATAAAGAATTAGAAAAAAAAATATTTATCTCAATTTAAAAAATTAAAAGCATTTATTTATCTTGATTAGAGTTAAGAAGAAAATCAGTATTGCTAAAATAAGAATAAACTTTCACAAAATTGATAGTGAAGTAGGGTATTCCACAATTCTTAAAACTTAGCGGACCAAAAGAAGTTGTCATCTTTATGACACTAATTGGTTGAAAATGAAAAACATTCTTTTAAAATATCTTAAAATGACAATTTCAAAATATTTGTTACATAACAATCTTCCGAACCTTTTAACCCATCAAAACTATGATGACCTTCTCTTAAACCTTTTTAATTTATTTTTTTAAATAAATCCATATAGTTCCTTACCTTTCTTAAAGTCATCAAGATGGTTAAAGTCATATTTGTGACATTAAGATGGTTAAAGATGAAAAACACTTTTTCTTAAACTATCTTTAATTCACAATTTCAAAACATTTATTAGAACAGAGACCTTCCTAATTTTTTAACTCAACACCTTCCTAACTTTTTAACTCATCAAAACTAAGTGAATTAAGAATGTTTCTCTTAAAGCTTTTGGAACACAAAAAAAAAATTCTAAAGAAAACCATGTAATTCTTTACATTTCTTCAACTATGATAAACCAAATTTAGTTACAAGTAGATATTAATCACCACCATCTAACTTTTTAACTCATCACCTTCCTAACTTTTTAACTCATCAAAACTATGGTGAATTAAAAATGTTTCTCTTTAAGATTTTGGAACACAAAAATAAAATTCTAAAGAAAACCATATAATTCTTTACATTTTTTCAACTCGAATAAACCAAATTTAATTACAAGTAGATGTTAATCATCACCACCACCATCAAATTTAATCACACTCCTAAAAATAAATAAACAACATATCACTCTTTAATAATTCAAATTGCACTAATTTTCTCAATGTCTATCAAAAAAAAATGTGCTCACTACTATTATTTGGCCCTATTTCCCTAACTACACAGATTTTTCTTTCCTAAAAAATTCTGATATGTCAAAAAAAATATGATAACCTACATACAATCATAATGTCACCAGTTAAAAATCCACCCTAACAATAATGTTAAGCCTTAAGAACAAATTTATTTATCTGAGATTGGTTCCAATCCTACTTCTTACCGCTTTCTTGACCATCGTACCATAAACAAAACATGCATTTACCTCACAGGGAAATTCATTATTGAAATGTATATTAAATATTAAAAAGACGAGCTGTAGAGCAGCAAGTCCCTGCCCTTTAGGGCAAGGGTGCCATTGTTGGAAGCTTGCATGAGATTGTTTGAAGAGAACGCCGTTGAAATCCACGTGCTATATGTTCTGTGCGAGATGTTGGCTGTCACAACTAAATGAGCGATATATGAATATCAAAGTCCAGGGCAAGCTGTAGGTCACTACATAGTCTCTCAGAAATATGCAGCCGAAAAGGGAGTTGATCTTTGTGTCGGTGTTAGCTAATCTAGTTGGAGAGCCAGAATATGTTAGAGACGACCACTAGGACCACCTTAATTTATCAAAGCTTATCTCGGTGATAAATTCTCTCACTTATCTCTCTCTTTCGCTTTCCTTGAGTGCATTTACCATGTGTAAGTTGATTATATTAAAATAATATATAGAATTGTAAATAAAAATTATAATATTATAATTTTTATTTTTAAGAGGTAAAGAGATTAGTGGAATCTAAGTAGTTAGCTGGTACTATATATATTCAAAGTATCTGCAGGTAAGAATGTTATCTACAACATATTATTTAAACAGTACTTTTAAAAAATCAAAATATATTGTACAGGGAAGCTTTAAAAGACTTTTCAAAGTTATGAAGAAAGAATAAAACAATTAAAAGTTAGTTAGAGTACATGGATCTACCGCTAAGGCGGCAGGTGATAAAACATAACACCTTACGCATTCGTTTGGTATCAGCTCAATGATTTATTTCGATTCAATCGAGATGTTCCTCCTTACTCCACTTTAGGAATGCCCCAGACTTATTGCCTTGTAAAATAAGGGCTTCAATAAAACATTCCCAAACTGAAAACGAAGGGATTGAAGAGGGAATTTAAGGAAATCAATTGGTAGAAAGAAGGGGTTCATTCACCAGTTCGAAGGCAGCTCCAAACGTTGAAGGAAAAGAAAACATTTTCAAACAAAATTTATCACATAATAACTTAAAAATTGAATCTCTCCATTCATTAACTCACCTTTTATATATCTTAAAATTTAATACATCTATATATCTTAAAATTTAATACATCAAACATAAAAAAAAATATGACTTTATAACTGAATCTCTTCATTCATTAACTCACCTTTTATATATTTTAAAATTTAATAGGTCAAACATGATAGAAAATATGACATCCATCCTTTTGCTCAAGATATTGTCAAAATCTGATTGATATTCTAATGGCAAGGGATGAAACCTTCATGGTTAGAACAAGTGTACTTTCCATGGTTGTCTTCCAAGTTGTAATGTGAGAAACTATGAAATTGTTTTACCAACTATAATATGAGAAAATATGGAAAAAGTAAGACCCACTAACCAATCAAAGCCTGTTTTCCTGTTATTTTTCCATGGGTTTTATAGTCGTACTCATGTTTTCCTCTTTATATTGTTATTTCTAAATGTATGTACACACCATATTATAGTGTTATACTTTATGAGATCGGAGACCAAATGGTTGGACGAAGATGTTTTTTGAAACACTGATTTTCAAAATAACGACATTGTCATTGCAAGTTGTTGTTTTTAAAAACAAAAATGATTTTTTTTAAACAACGCTTTTCAAAATAACAATAATGTCGTTGCAAGTTGTTGTTTTTAAAGCGGTCAAAGGGGACAAAAGTGAACTAGTGTTAGGTCGATGGGAAAAGTGATTGACAAAAAACATATGCCGCAGTAGGTGGGACCAATGGGAGGAGTGATTGATTCAAGTGATTTGAGTGACAAAAAACATATACAACAGTGGGTGGGATTACGGACGGATCGAAACATACAGACCCGAGCGAGCAAGAGAGCCAGTTAGTTAATTAGTGTGTGAGGTGCATGGATACTTATTGAATAAATGGGGGATGTTGGCCAAGACAAGAAAGAGAAATAAAAACAAACAAGCAAGACAGGATAGAGGGAACATAATAAGTTCAGGAAGAACTTGTGAGTTTGAGCTTGTCAAAAGCCAATTGAATAAACCAAATTTTTCCAAGGAGATCATGGCTACGAACCAACAATTAGGCAAAGACTTAGTATAGTATGGTTTAGAGAGGCCCAGAGCCAATGGCTTACAACAATTTCTAATGTATTATCAAAGATAAATTAACCTCCGTGCCACTGGAAGTGAATGAAATGATTTTCCATTTTGATCAAACAATAAGAAAAGCTAAGTAGTCCAATTAAATAAAGTAGAAATTGAAACAACCCAACCAAGGGATTTAATGGAGCCTTCTTACGACTAAGGATGCAGAGGGGATCGTTAGAACTCAGAATGGCGTGGAAAACGTGAAAAAAAAAATAATATAATGACCTTTGGTGCGTCATGCTTCATGCAGAGCATGACAAGTGTGAAATTACTTTCCAAAAAAAATAATATAATGACCTTTGACACGTCATGCTTCATGCGGAGCCTCGACAAGTGTGAAATTACTTTCCATGCATTCCTTAGGCAACACATTTGTACAACAACTATGTATGATGCGGGTTGTCTCTTGCACATTGTTGGTTGTTTACAGTAATTCCAAAGAAAATTCTTGAAGTGAGATGACATATCAAACGGGCACCTGTTGGTGTAGAGAAAGGCCACATGGAGCATCAGCATGACCTGATTTTCCTTGATGGACTGCTTGTTCATATTGTTTTCTAAAATGTCCATCAAAGAGCCTTTCGTCCTCCAAAACTCGGTGCATTTCCCTTGAACGAAATCGACAATCTTGATGCCTCCTGAGTTGACTGTGCTCATGCTCGTCAGTAGCTCCAAAAGAATCACTCCAAAGCGATAGATGTCATATTTCTCGTCCCTTGAAGAATATTAATGGCTATAAATGAAGAATTTACCTATGTAGATAGAAGCAGTGGAGCACATGGCGTCGTCCGAAATCTTGGCCATGCAGAAATCAGAAAATGGGCCCTCCATGTGATCGTCTAACAATACGTTTCTAGGCTTCAAGGCACCTTGTACAATTTTCGGATTGCAGTCATGGTCAACATAACATTTTTGGTTCAACTGTAGCTTCTCGACAACTATCCCTGTTATAGCCTCGCTTAGTGACATGCAGATAGGATAGGAGGTAACAATTAAGGATACAAATTAAGTGGTGGGTTAGAGCCAAAGGGTTGGAATCCATTGCCCCATTGTTTTCTATAATGGGAGACAGTTGTATGGTGATGCGCTCTAGCTTGATCTCCTTCACCACAGCCTCCACAATTTTGTGGGCGAAACAACAACGGTTCTCAATGCTTCTAGCGTATTTGTCAGATCTATCGTTGACATTGTCCTTGAGAAATTGATCGATCAGGTAACCATGAGATCCATGTATCTCCATGCCATCAAACCCCACTGACATTGCTCCGTGTATCTCCATGCCATCAAACCCCATTGACATTGCATTTCTGGCCACTCTGTAGAACTGATCGATTGTTTCAGAGATTTATGTTGTCGCGAGGGTGTGGGGTTTGGAGCAGGTTCCCTTATTTTTGTCGACATCAATATGTTCCATTGTTATGGAATCGACTTGCTGGTGGAGGATACCGAGACTTCTTGGTTGGACTGATAAACTGCATTATCAAATAAAGAAACAACAATTGGTTAATAATATACAGTAATGATATGTTATTTTATATGGGAGAATAAATTCATTTTTATCCCAAATCCATTATGGGCAAGAGTCATTAGATTCCCGAATGCGGTAATCTAAAATGACCAAGCGACCAAGCTTCCTTAGTCTGTATGAGGAAGAAAGAGAGGCATTGCTTTGCAGACCTTTTTTTTTTATAGAATGCCTTAGCTATATACTCTTCTTTTCTTTTCTTGCAGGTCCAATTGTTCTACTTGAGGTGCCCAAGCAGTGGCCCAATTATTTCCTTTCCAAAAGATGTTGAATATTCTCATTGTTTCTTTGTTTGCAAAAGGTATGCCCAAGATTTCATTGTTGTTGAATACTCTAATCAAATTGTACTGTCCATGAAAATTTTACAGCACAATGAATCATAGAGGTGACAAGACTTTCAATTGAGCAATGTCAAAAGAAAATCAAAACATCTATAGTACTTACATTATTTTTTTTTGTATTTCATACTACAGTGTAGGTGTGAAAAGTAAGTGTAGGGTTGAACCACAAGTAGAATTATTGTTCTTTGTTGTTGAGCACATTATCCTTATGCAAAACATAAGGACTTACAGAAAGGTTTCCTAGGATTTAAAAGTCAATTTCATCATGGTGGGAATTGTTAGAGGACCATTGTCACCTTCATTCCACACCCTATTTTTCTACATAATAATTTATTAACAAGAAATCAACAAAAATTGTGACATTTTTCTACATAATAATTTATTAACAAGAAATCAACAAAAATTGTGACAAGAACCCCACCAAAATTCACAGCACAAAGGCATGGAATTTGCAGTAGGAAATCCATGGAATCTGTAGCATAAAATCCCAAAAGTTTACAATAAAAAATCACAATAGGAAACACACGAATATTATTCATTTTTTTTGGTAGGGGTAAAAGAAATTATATGCTCCCAGCTTGGTTTGAGTTCGAAGTGTCCACTTCAAGTCCTGGACACCACCATAGCTTAGATTCATGCAAACTCAGAACACACGCCAGCACAACCCATTGAAGTACAATCTAAATAATTGTATCCTACCACAATCCCTCACCTTTTTCTCTTTCAAGAGTAATTCTTTCAAGAGTAAATAAATAATATGGGAAATTGATGAATTGATTTCAACAGCTTTGACATAGATTTTATAGCAAAGTTGTAAATTCTTCTTAGTATAATTTTGTTTTACAAATAAAATTACAAAACATTAATTTTTTTTTTTAAAGATAACGGTTATTAAACTTATTCCTTGACTCTAAATTCTTGACACTTAACAAAATGGACTCGGCATACTACGAAAGAAAATTGGACTCATCATATTACACAAGAAAACAAATTCACAGTACATAATTAAGAAAAATAATCCCCATTGACCAATTTTCCCAAATTTAATAAAGGTAACACAAAGTAGTCCTATATTGTGTTTTAAAACCTATGGAATCCAAGCCTATCCGCTCCCATTATAGAATCTAAATGTGTTTCCTTACGATTCAAAAGTAGACATCGTTTCATTTTCATTCATTTACCCATAAGTGTTTTGAATGTAAACAGAGATCCAAATAAGATGAAGAGGATAAAACATAAATCGTATGACTGTAGATGGATCGGATAAAACATTAAAGCTTAACTTTACATTTCAGCTTCAAAAATTGTAGATGGACTCGATAAAACATAAATCGTACGATTGTCGTAGTTTAATAGATAAGTAATCAGAATATTAGAGACAGAGTGATCCATTCACCACCTTCCAGTGTTGTGACTATTTGATACTGATCTAAGATTCCCATTAGGATGCAAAGGAAACAACTCTAGCAATTTGCCTTTCCTTTCATATTGTCCATCTCTAACTAATGCTTTAATCCATATGTCATTTATGGAACTGACGACACATTCATCTTCACATAGAGTTTCATCCTAAGTAGATTGTAAATGTTGTTTAACTAAGAAATTGACCACGGTCTCTATCTCAGCATGGTCTCTATTTCTTTACGGGAAATTCCTAAAGAAAAACATAAACAAGCTAACATAAAGAAAAATTTAAGAAATAACACATCATATATGTCAACCCTAAGCCTTTTATACCAATGTAACTTTGCATCTGATTTCCTTTTCCTAAACCTTTTTCACATACAGAAATAATATTTAAAAAAATGAAATTATCCTTGTATGATTCTTTACCATTGTAGTTGGAGACTATGTCTAGCTCTAACTTGCTTCCATTGAATGGAACTACTCCCTCCACTCATTGATCTCCTCTACCACAACCTCCACAATTTCATGGGTGAAACTACAATTTATCGATCAGGTAACCGTGAGATCCATGTATCTCCATGCCATCGAACCTCGTTGACATTGTGTTTCTATCCGCTCTGCGGAACTGATCAACTATTCCAGATATTTCCGTCATCGCGAGGGCATGGGGTTTGAAGCAAGTTCCCCTAGTGTAGTCCCACATCAATATGTTCCACTGTTCTGAAATCGACTTGCTGGTGGAGGACTGCGGAACTTCTTGGTTGGGCTGATAAACTGCATTATCAAATAAAAAAACAATAATTGATTAATAATATACAATATTGATATGTTATTTTATACTGGAGAACAAATTCGTTTTAATCCCAAATCTATTATGGGCCAGAGTCATTAGATTATCGGATGCGGTAATCTGGATAGACCAAGCTTCTTTAGTCTGTATGAGGAAGAAAGAGGTGTGTTTCTTTGCATACCTTTTTTGTTGGACTCCCTTAGCTATATAATCTTCTTTGCTTTGTTTGCAGGTCCAATTGCTCTATGTGAGGTGCCCAAGCAATGGCGGTTGTGTGAGATGCCCAGGAAGTGAGGATGTGGTGAACCTATTATTCATGCGAGGTGTTGAGGCAGTGAGGAGGTGTTAAGGAAGTTCAAGAGCAGGCAAGGCCATTGATGTGCAAAGTGTCGACTGTAGAGACATGAAGTGTCAATGGTGAAGCCCTCGGTTGGCAAGGCAAGGAGACAGGTTTCCATGTCGATCACATCAAACTACATTGAGAAGAGCATCTAGTACAGTGGATGCTCTGTGCAGAAAAATAGTTGACACTCAGTCTGACATAATGATGTTCCACCTCATAAAATACCAATCTATATATATATATATATATAATTGTTTTTCTGCAAATGACAAATATTCTTTTTTAAAAACCCATCACCACTGGTATTTAGTCTCATCGAAATTATCTTAATCAATCAGAAAACTAGAATATAGATATTTGGAAATTATAAAAACGAAAAATTAATTTTTCAGAAAAATAAATAAGTAAAAACATAATCTTAAAGATAGGAAAAACTTATTAAGAAGACACTGAATGCACCAAATAATGTCCCAAAAATGATAGGTTAATAGGTTGTTGAGGGCTGCGCAAAAGCTATAGTCCCTTAGGGACTAAAAACATAATCTTAAAGATAGGAAAAACTTATTAAGAAGATACAAAATGCACCAAATAATGTAGCAAAACTGATGGGTTAATAGGTTGTTGAGGGCTGCGTGAAAGTTATAGTCCCTCGGACTAATAAGTGTCCATTCTTCGAAGCGCAGCTCCCGTTGAGTAATGGAATTTAATCAAGTCAAAGATAAAACTCATGGGACATACACTAGATATTCATGGCATTCGTCACAGATAGGCAAAATCATGAAATGAACACTAGGTTTAACACACAAAATTTGTAACTCGACCAGGTACGCGTATGCTTCCCATCTTTGGGCAAATTCTTTATCAAAGTGAAAATTTGTTTGGCGGTTTCTTTATCAAAGCGAAAATCTGTTTATCTTATATCCATGGACACGATCCTAGAAGAAAATTTTGTTATTCCATTTCGTACTATTTTGATAATTAAGCCTTTAATATTTTAAATCACATTTAATATGTTAATACGTTGTGTGATTTTTAATGAAGAGTTAATATATAAGAATGAGATAAATAAATTGGAAGATAAAGATTGAGGTATCATGAAGAATTAGAGAATTAAATAATAATAATTTGATCAATTTGATTTTAAAAAATTAAAATTATTTTTTTATTTTGATTAGTGTAAACAAGAAAACTAACATTTTTACAATGAGTTAATTCTCATTAGTTTGATAGTGAAAAATGGTATTGGACAATTTTTAAAATGTTATGGGTTGACAGAATTTGCCATGTTTGTGACACTAAAATGTTGAAAATGATTAACACTCTCTTAGAGTATTTTTAAATCACAATTTCAAACTATTTGTTACAAAAAAACCTTCCTAACCTTTTAACCCATCAAAACTATAGTTAGCTTCCCTTACCTTTATGAAAAAAAACAAAATTTTAAATAAATCCATGTAATTCCTTACCTTAATTAAAGTCATCTTCGTGACATTAAGATGGTTAAAGATGAAAAACACTTTTTCTTAAAGTATCTTTAAATCACAATTTCAAAATATTTGTTAGAGCACCAACCTTCCTAACCTTTTAACTCATCAAAACTATGGTAAGTTAAGAATGTTTTTCTTAAACTTTTTGGAATACAAAAATAAAATTCTAAATGAAACCATGTAATTCTTTACTTTTCTTAAACTTTGATAAACCAAATTTGATCACAAGTAGATATTAATCACCACCATCACCGCTATCAAATTTAATTACACTCATAATAAAAAAAGGTATGTCATAGAACACCACCACCACCAAAAATTACACTCATAATAAGAAGGATTAAAAACTCTTCATACCAATATGTTTTTTCAACCATCATATTTTGTGTTTTTTGGGGGGGGATATAGTAAAGGATATAAAATTCCCACAATACAATATTTCAGATATAGTAAAGGATATGAAACGCCAACAATACAATATTTAAGTGAGTTTTTTTGGGTTATATTAGAGAGGTATTGATTAGATTAGTTATTTAGAAATATTAACCATGTGTTGGTGACTCCATATCAGGTAGCTAAATTAGCAACATAATCAAGGGAAAAACAGAAAACACATAGAATTCACACAAGATACAACACA
Organism: Picea engelmannii; assembly: GCA_009831015.1. Lineage (NCBI taxonomy): Eukaryota > Viridiplantae > Streptophyta > Pinopsida > Pinales > Pinaceae > Picea > Picea engelmannii. Next base: position 657,181 of record ML781461.1, on the reverse strand, counting down.
AGAGAGAAAGAGATGAACACACAAAAAACAACCTGAACTTTAGCATTAGACATAGCTTCTATTTACACACATTTAGATGAATTTGGATTGTTGATCATGAGCATAGATCGAGGGCTCATATTGTTTCTTCTAGATACTTCTCTTCACTCTAGTCAAGGTTATTTATTACATCTTATCTCTAATAACTACTTTGATTGACTTGTCTCTTACTTACTCACATAGGTCATCAAGTCTGGTTTACCTACTCAACAGGTCATCATGCCACATCCATTAGTTATGTATTCTAACACTCCCCCTTAATGAATACATGTCTTAATGTATATCTGATGAGGTATTTATCATATTCATGTCATCATCTTATGTCATCTTCATATGGTTGTGCTTCCTTTGGTGTGTTGATTCATTTTATTGGATTCCCCTCATCATAAATGTCCTTGGGATTTTCTCGCTTACTCCTAAAAATTACAATGCTCAAGTGGTTTCAGATGATGACTAACCATCACAACAAGTGGTTTCTAGCTGAACACAAGATTTTATTACAAGTGGTTATGACTAACCACGAACCTCTCACGTAGATGGTTTAAATTGACCATGAACCTCACACACAAGTGGTTTTGACTAACCATGAACCTCGCATATATATGGTTTCGACTGACCAAAAACCATCGTGATGGGGAAAATGATTTATAATGCACACCCTCTTGGGATTTCTCCATTATGAGCTTCATCCTCAAACTTTCTACTTCTTCTTTGGTAACTGCATAAAATTGATTACTACTTAAACTTTTTGCTTCTTCCTTTTATACCTGGAAAAAAATGATCATTGATTTCCATATAAAAAAAAATCCATCTATTGAGATACATGGGTGTCATTTGTTCTACTTGTTTTTTCTCTAAGAATCATTTTCACCTACATGGTTCATCAACACGTTAGAATTCCCCTTAATAATAACTTGGTCCCAACCAATTCATGCTCTAATATTAATCCATCTCACATTCTTCCCCTTAATCAAAGATCCAACTTCTTTGACTCACCATCAAGCTTAGATATGAGTACACCTATCATCCTCGTACCTACCTAGTGGTTGATTCCACAACTTGATACCACATCCACTCTATGTATAAGAGGGATGCATGCTACATGATTTCATGTACTACCACACTAATCCATGTAATCCGGACTCAACAAGGCTTACTAAAAACCTGGGGAATACATCTTTCCTATGGAAAATATTTAAAACTTTGGACCAAAAACCTTTGGGGTGTTGGGCACAGCCAATCATGCACCCTATACAACACTTATTCATCACTTCAAAATTTCATCTCAAGTACAACAAGCATTCTACATGATTTAAATAATTCCCAACAAATTACAAGCCCATTAAATAAACCCATTTATATTTTATCACCAAGCATACCTTATGGTTTACCTCTTCATCCGGAATCTTATTTGTCCTAACAAATTCTTTTATCTCTTACAATGATCTAGTCTTTTCTTATTTGTCTTTCACCATTCATCTTTGCAAAAAAATTCATCTTGCCATACTTAATCGGATGTCTCTCTTGTGTTGTTTTTGTCTTCTTCTTTCATCTTCTTATTTTATTTCGTTGCATTATTTTGTCTTCATAATGTCTGGTACTTAATGATTTATGCAGATCAAACTTGTCTATTGTCAGGTTGGTCAGTTCCAACACAAACTCAAATATGTGACAGTAGTTGACTAGACTAAATGTCACTACAACAATTATCTGACTTTTCTTCCACCCAAACTAACACACTTTCTATTTTTAAGACATCTTAATACTTCACCATAAATGAAATTGAGTTGTCGAGCAACACCAAACATGCACCTCTAACTTCTCAAGCTAACGTGTTTTACATAACTTCTTCAAAGATTTGCATTAACCATGATGATCTCTTATTAATCTAGACAAGAAACTTGACTCAATATTTGACTATCTTGGAAAGGAACATAAATTTGGTAGAGACTCACACCATAACTTTATCTTGACTCTTTACATAAAGAAATGCCCGACCTTACTCTAACTTTCACTTTAACTCACACATGGAATTTTGTGACTCTCTCACCACTTACAAATTGTCTTTGGATATTTGTTCTTCTTTTTTTGCATCAATAGACTCTCCACCTCAATTTGACTAAACTAGGAATTTTACCTCTCCTGTACAATTTTCTCTTTATATTTTATAAATCCATATGACCATTCCAAACAACTTCAAATTATTCTCTATAATCAATAAATGATGACTCTTTTAGTCAATACAATATCAAGACCATGCATTTTCAAACTCCCTATGACATCTTGATTATTAGGCCCTTACCTTCATTAATTCAATGAACAAACTCTTTTATTTTCCAAGGAATAGTTGCAACTAATAGAGCCATACATGTTATAATTTTTACTATGATGATTAGCAATATTCGCTAAACACAAATATATATCTTTGGCTCCCATTCTCTCGCTATAATTAGTAGAACCCTTCTTAGTTTCTCGTTCTTCTTCATCCATATCCACCACAAATCAAACCTTCCTTGTTTATCACTCCTTCCACACCCAGGATCCCAAACACCTCAAAACCCCTCTTTCCACCCCCTGATATCATTTTCTTCTTTTGGATCATCATCAACAAGTTCAAGGAGAATGTAGTAAAGACTCACCTAATTATTGGGAAATCTAAACCTCTAGGTAGGTGCCTCTATTCTTCTTGCAACTTCTTCATAGTGACACCATTCAAACCCTTATTCTCCTAGCTCTTGCAAGCGACACTCCTCCTACAAATTTGACCCATAGAGAAAATTCGATGGCTCCACTAGCTTACCCAATATTTAATTATGTCCTTTTTCTCCTTGTAGTTGGCGATGATCTCCATATTGTCAATCCCAACACTGGCCCTTTGAATGACCTTAAGTTGACTATGGGAGGATTCAAAGACCTTTCAATTCCATAGGCCCTGTGGAAATCGAATTTTCCCACAAAGTTTTCCACCAAATGTACTCTCAGCCCTGACTCCTATGGATTTAAGGTGTTCCCACTAATTCCATCGACAATGATCCTTGAAATCCCATTTTTGTAAGTTTTAAATCTGCAAAGTAAAGCAATGCATATAGATTCTTAAGCAATACAGAAATTAATTAATGGTTCATACACAGAATACACAGAGATTTTTACCGGAAACCCTCAACCGGGAAAACCTTTCTTATTTTCATTATATCGAATTTCACCATTCGCCATACAATATATACAATGTTTTTAGGTATTCTGTAGATACCAAAACCCTAATCCCTTAATCCGGGATTAATTTACAAATCAGTCGCAGTTGTCGTATCTGACGCACCCACACACACACACATGCAAAGAATATAACACACACCCAACATTCTCCCACTTGTTGTTTTCTTTGCATCCAGGGGTCCAGGGGATTATATAGTCAACAATCCAGGGCAGCAATGCCCAT
>ML781461.1:626087-650600 GCA_009831015.1 Picea engelmannii | reverse complement strand
GGCTGTGTACCAGGATCCACAGCGATCCATTGTTCTTTGTCTACAAGAAGGTCCTCCATCTTGAGCTTCCATAGCTCAAAGCTTTTACCATTGAACTTCTCTATCTCGATTCTAGATGAGCTCGCCATTCCTCTTACTTTACTTGAATCTCCTCTGCAAAAGCTCCCACTGAACCCAGGTTTATCACAGACCTAAGATAAACTTGATCTGTCAAGACCGAGCCAAACCCTCAGCAACAAAGGCGTCCCTCTGAAGCCAAAAACGTGCTCTGATACCACATTTAAGTTTTAAACCTGCAAATTAAAGCAATGCATATAGATTCTTAAGCAATACAGAAATTAATCAATGGCTCATACACAGAATACACAGAGATTTTTACCGAAAACCCTCAACCGGGAAAACCTTTCTTATTTTCATTATATCGAATTTCACCATTCGCCATACAATATATACAATGTTTTTAGGTATTCCGTAGATACCAAAACCCTAATCCCTTAATCCGGGTTTAATTTACAAATCAGCTAAAAATAGCAAAATCCGCTAAAAATAGCAAAAACGCCCAAAAAAAAAATTCGGGGCAACGCGCTGTGTGTAACCAGGGGGGGGCATACCTGCCCCCCCCCTGGGACCCCCCTAGGAAAGCGCTCAGCGCACACGGCAGAGCCCTAGGTGAAGGGATCGTCAGACGCAGTTGTCGTATCTGACGCACCCACACACACACACATGCAAAGAATATAACACACACCCAACAATTTTGATAGACAACTTGGATTTGGCTTCGCTATCAACCCTAGGCTCGCACCTCATCCTTGCATGATTTAAATCCAAAGAGTATTCATTCGATATCCACCATATATCCACTCCACTACACTCTACATGGATTATGATGTGCTAGATGTAGATGTCTCATTTAGTGAACCAATGCTTCCTTCCATGCTCTACAAATGCAACTCATCACCCACAAATTCGATATCGTGAATGACCATACAATGTTCCTTAGCAAGTTTGTGGGAATTGAGCTAAATGCACAGTTGAACATGAATCGACTCCACCACTCCAACACAAAGGGGCTCTTGTTTCTTATGTGTTAGTGACCTAAACTCCCTAACCCCTCACGCAGATAGAATAATATATTATCCATGTAATAAAGCCAACATTAGTCAATAAGGCCTATTTAATAAATATGAACAAGTAAATGTAAGAAGACCTAATATAAGATTATGCTTCTAGAAATATCTTCCTCTAGAATGTTCTTTAGAAGATAGAATTAGTATAAATAAGAGTAGGAGGCATGAGAAATATTCGTATTGAGAATTATTGTAATCGATCTTTGCTTTGTTTGAGGTTGTGCCCTCAAAGAGGCAAGTGAACATTGTTTTATTTGAATAAAGGTATTATTTTTGGTATTTCTCTTCTAAATATTTTTTTGTTCCCTTGATATATGGCCTGATCTCCTTCGCCACAGCCTCCACAATTTTGTGGGCGAAACAACAGCGGTTTTCAATGCTTCTAATGTATTCTTCAAATCTATCGTTGACATTGTCCTTGAGAAATTGATCGATCAGGTAACCGTGAGATCCGTGTATCTCCATGCCATCAAACCCTGTTGACATTGTGTTTCTATCCACTCTGCGGAATTGATTGATTGTTTCAGAGATTTCTCTCATCACAAGGGCATGGGGTTTCGAGCAGGTTTGGAGTAGGTGCCCCTAGTGTCTTCCAAAATCAAGATGTTCCATTGTTCTGGAATCAACTTCCTAGTGGAGGATAGTGAGACTTCCTGGTTGGGATGATAAATTGCATTATCAATTTAAAGAAACAACAATTTAGTTCATTGTTTTTTAATTTTTTAGGTTTTTATGAAGATTTAATTATATTAACTGAAATTGTGATATACATGATGAAATTACTTGGTATAGTATTCATTTTTTCTAGCTTTTGTTGCAAATTTATGTAGGGAAATAACCATTTTCATTTTATGTTTAGGTGTAAATTGATTGTCCTAAAATGCTATTTAAAATTAAAAAATGCATTTAAATTTTTAACTGTATTTTTCATTGTAGCATGTTCTCATTGATCTTTGTTTTGTATTCACCAAACCATGTTTTGTTGTGTTTTCTTGATCTTTTCAAGAACATTATATTTTAGTTTATATGTGATATTATTTTTCTTTATTTTTCTTTGAGTCTCCTTGTGGACGATTTTTTGGGTTTTACCTATTAATAAAATTTATTGTTTTCTTCTCCACCATTACATTATTGATTATAAATATGTGTCAAATAAATAGTTATAATATATTTTTAAAATAATTAATAGTTATAATATATTGTTAAAATAATGTTAATATTTTTTATACCACTTTATATTTCATTTCCTCAAAATAGTATTATTTCTTTAATACTATTCTAAATTAGATATTGTTAAAATAATGTTAATATTTTTTTATACCACTTTATATTTCATTTCCTCAAAATGGTATTATTTCTTTAATACTATTTTAAATGAGTGAAATAGCATTATATTGTATAAATGGTATTATTTCTTTAATACTATTCTAAATTAGTGAAATAGCATTATATTGTATTATTTTTTTAATAGATTAAAAGTTTGTGAAATTTTTTAATTCATAATATTTTTTTTTTTTTAACATTTGATAATATTGATTGAAATTTTGGTATATATGATGAATTTATTTTGGAAAAAGATTAATTTTTTTTATGGCCTTAATAACATATTTATGTTATAAAATAGTCATTTTGATATTATGTTTCTTTTTAGGTTAAATTATTTTGTAAAAAAAATGGATGCTATTNAAAATCTAATTAATTTTTCTAACCTTTGTTAGGATGATTTTCTAAACATATTCTTATTTACTTATGTTTCGTAATTGCATGGCCATGCTTTTCTCACTGGAATATTATTTTCTTATTTATTTCCATTTTTTACATCTATGTAGGAAAATTATATGTGTGCTTTCTTGTTCTTCTCACTAATAATTTATCTTGCATTTTACCTCTGTTTTGCAATTGCCTAGCCATGCTTCACCCACTAAAATATTATTTTCTTATTTATTTTCATTTTGTGTCTAGGTAGGAAAATTATGTGTGTGCTTGCTTGTTCTTTTAACTAATAAATTATCTTGCTTGACCATTCTTCTCTTACTGGAATATTGTTTTCTTATTTATTTCCATTTTTCATCTAGGTAGGAAAATTATATATATACTTAAGTGTTCTTTTCACTAATAAATTATCTTATAAATATATTTTAGATAAGAAGTTATTCATCTTTATTTTCATTTACATTATTTTCTAAATATAATTTAGTTAAGATGTTATTTATTTTTAATACTTTTATATTTATAAAAAAATATAATCAAAGATTTATTGTGTTTTTCTTTACTAATATTATTTATACATTATTAATATAAATAACATTTAGTAAAAGTTTATTATTTTATTTTACTATTATATTATTAATTATAAATAAATGTAAATATAAAATTATTACTTTTAATATTGAAAGATAATACTATTGTTGTTTTCAAATAATTTATTGTTGTTTTCAAATAATTCATTTGTTGTTCTTTTCTTTTATTATTATATTATTATTATATTATTAGTATAAATAAATTTTAAATGTAGAGTTATTATTTTTAATATATTTTTGAAAGATAATACTATTGCCATTAAATATATGGTGTTTGTATTTTATTTCTTCGCCATTATTATTATATGACATTGGTGTTTGCATTTTATTTCCTCACACCATCATTATATGACATTGATTCTCTATTTTATTATTGTGTTGTAAGTATTTTTTTTAATATGTCATTATTATTTTTATATTTCCTTTGTTTACCAAATATATTTTTATTTTATTTTTTATTATTTTTTATTTTTTATTAATTACATCGAAAGGCGTACACCTATTGACAATGGGCATAATTAATGATCTTTTAACTTTATTTAACTTTAAACCCTAATCTGATAGTTATGCATTGAAGATGATGGCATATTCTTAGTCATCCTCCAAAATCAATGGATCAGATTTATTGTTCATAACTTTCTTGTATTTATCAAGGCATCCGTTAACATGTTTACTTTGTAACATTTACCTAATCACATTAAAAAATTATTGTAAGGATATGAAATTGCCACTTTCCATTTATCAACCTAATGCAGTCAAACGTTTCATATTACTACAGACGGATTACCACAAACATTTTATATTGGGGGGTTCTCAGTATATTGAAGGCACGCGTTCTCAGCCACTACCTTTCGGCGTTCTCAACCACGCAAATTTACATTACACGTTTTTCTATTCATGACTTTAACTGTTATCAACTGTTATTTAAAGAAAGTACATAATATTATGGCTTAAAACTCAAAACAAAAGACATGGGATGATATGATGGATTATTTAAAGAAAATGCAAAATATTATGGTTAAAACTTATGTAAAAATGGAAGAAATGGGGATTGCACTTAACTAAATAGTAATCTTATATAACAAGAGTTGTGCTATCTTACATAGCAAGAGTTGTGCTATCAAAACTACAAGGGGATATAAAAAAGTTCATGAAACTCTATTAAATTCAAATTCATGGGATAGCAGAGAGGGGACAGTTGAATGGAGAACCAAATTTTATGTTTGTTATTTAGTCACTCTTTAAACATGGAATGCATAGGATGCATTTTTTTTTTGAACATGCCTTCTGAATTAGAAGTGGCTAGATTTTACGAAAATCTATAGATATTATGGAAATAGATTTAAGATTTATTATAGCAATTAAAATTTATTATAACAATGGAAGGAAATCCTCAAATATCTAGGGATGGGATGAGTGACTATCGAATTCTCTATCCTATAAACAAAGAATAACTGCCACAATCAATCGATATGAAGAGGGTTTTCTTCATAACCAACCACATATAATCATGGTTGGATTCCAATTATACAACATATCACTCTTCAATAGTTCAAATTACACCAACTTCCTCAATGTGTATAAAAAAAAATAAAGGACAACATATCGCTATGCAAGAGTTCAAATTGCACCAACATACAAAATGCAATGGGAAGTGGAAATGGAAACATAAAGAGGTAGGGATTAGTTATTTAGAAACGGCCACCACCAGATAGCTAGATTAGCATTAACACGACGGAAAACTAAAGCATGCAAGTGGATGTTGAATTAATAGATGCACTCACTTTTTAAAGAATTAAATATCAATGCTTCATTATGTATTTTTCGTACTCGACTAAGTATATTTTTCAATGATGCATCTTATCCATTCATTATGGCTTTTGGTATTGCTTTTGACTAAGTATATTGTTTTTATAATCCATTTTATCTATTCACTTTGTTATTGTGATTGTGTTCAAAATGGGAGAGTTGTTGTTACATAAAGTAATATTATATTAAAAATTATATATATATATATATATATATATTAATTTTTATTTATTTGAAGAAAAATTTTAATTTTTATTTATATGAAGAAAAATTATATTCTGAAAATGTATATACTCAATCATGGTCTAGAACAGTCTCAAAACTTTAGGTTTTATCAACTAAATCTTCTTCATATATCTATGTTGTAGTATTGAAAAATACAAAATACATATCTCCAAATTGTATCCAAAAGGTATATGTTAGTACCCAATAGTAAAATCTGGTTTTCATGCTTACATTTGCTTAGAAACCAAAATTTTAGAAGTAGGTTCGAAGACCATTTTAAGAAAAAAAAATTGTATAGTCCAAGAACCATTCATGCAACTGAGTTCATTGTTCCATAGTGACGAGAAGGAAAGACTGCAATACTCTGCCCAAAAAAGTTGTAACTAATGAAGGGCCATTTTTGGCAGTCCTTCCATGAAAGGACTAAGCAAAGAAGACTAAATTTGTTGATCCAAAATTTCTTGAATGTGTTGGTAACCAGTTTGAAGTAGGAGCCCTTCCTCTGATAAAGAGTCTTTGTTCCCTATAAACAACTTCATACTATAGAAATCAAAAGAAGTCATATATAAGAGAATTTCCTCCAAAATTGGTCTAAGGAGAATATTTTGACAATTTTGGGTACCTCTAACCCATTTAATGACATTTTTTTAGTCCCCAAAGAGTTGTATGGATTGGACCCCTTTTTCTCCTGCATATCCAAGGGTCATCTTTAAGGCCATTAATTCCGCAAAAAAATTGGATCCTAGGCCAAGTCCCATCTTTAGGTTGATAAAATGATTTTCAGACAGATATATAATCACACCCCCTCCTCCTATAATATTTTCAGAGGCCCCATCAAAATAGACTCTAGGAATATTGGGATCAAAGAGTTCATTATGGACTATCCTTATCCTTGGAGTATCTTTTTCTTGGGGAAAGTGTGATAAAATTCTTAAACCTTGAGCCGCCACAATTTCTAAAAGACATGCTTTCTCTTTGAAAATAATATTGTTCCTAGCCAACTAGATACCCCAACATAGGATGAGGAGTAAATCTTTGATGTTTCTGTAATTTTCATTCTGAATCCAATCCTTCCAAGCTACATCCATTATCAATCCCCTCCCAACGACACCCTTGGTGAATCATATGTACAACTTCTCTCCAAATGAGCAATGAATAAAGATATGATTCATTGAGTCCTCCTGTTGTTTACAAAGAGAGCAACAAATGTGGTTTACAGAGAGAGCACCAACCTAGACCCATCATATGTTTTTTCTTCAAGTTGTCCCATGTAGGAATTTTGTTTACTATAGTGCACCACATCAATATTTTTTCCTTTTGGGGAAATGAAGCTTCCACATGCTCTTACACCACCAAAGACAATTTCCTAGAAGAAGTCCCACCGACAGATGGATATACCCCAATTTTCGAGTGTAGACCCCATGAGGGGCATGCTGCCAAATAAGTTCATCCTCCCGGTCCATTATCCTCACATGAGCAGCTTGTAGAGCCCTTGTGTAGTCCATCCAAACCTACAATAAAGGATAATCCAGCCCCACCTCTGTTGCATCTTTCCATGCATGCCGCGAAATAGTAGTATTTAATGGATCTGCAGCCTGATATAGGAAAATAAGACCCTAATCATGTATCCTTTGAATAATCGGATCATGCAGAATATGGCTCAATTCGCTTCTAGGCTAGGGTTCAGTACCCAATCTGACCCTGGAACCCCTCCCAATCCGCCACACCAAGCCATTTGATATAACCTTAAAGGAAGAGACAATTTCCTTCCATATTATGGATACACTCTGGATTGATTTGACCAATGACCTGATCCAATCTTCCAGAGTGTTCAGAATTATATACTTTTGAAAAATAGTTGATTTCCATAGGATGGGATGATTTATGAGGCACCAACCATCTTTTGTTGCCAAGCCTTTTGAGAAAAGGAATATATTTTTGAGGTCCCATACCCCAAAAACTTTTGGCAGTGCCAATTTCTCCCTTCTAGCCCACGGGGTGATCTTTTTTTCCCCATAGCCTGGCCATATAAAATTAAAGAATATCCTGCAGACTTTTTCCAAGATTCCTTTTGGAACCCAAGCCAAAGACATCCAATAAACTAGTATGGATTCCAATACTGATTTTTCTAAAGTGAGCCTACCTTCTTTAGAGAGCCACCTAAAGCTCCAACATTTCAAATGCTTCTCCAACTTTACAATTAACCATAACCATCCATTATTCTTGTAGATGTTTGGTTTCAACCTAAAACCTAGGTATTTAATACCTTCATAAAATTCCAAAGACTCAAATGGGAAGAGTCTTTTATAATGAAGTGCTACATCTTCTTCAAAATTAGTCACATAGATCGTCGATTTCATTTGATTGTTGACCATCCCAGTCACCTTCATAAAAAGTTGTAAAATATCTTTGATTGTACCTTCTTCTTTCTGAGATCCATTACAGAATAACAGAATATCATCTATGAACATGAGGTGAGTGAGTTTCATATTATATTTCATTGAGATGCCTTGTATGGATCCAATCTGAAGAGCTTGAGAAATTGCATTGCTTAATCCTTCCGCTACCAGTAAGAAAAGAAGAGGGGATCTCGATTATATATATATATATATATATATATATATATTGTTGGGCCTCACTCAATGGAATAAAGTTGGAAGCAATGCTTCACAATAAATTTATATCCTTTGAATACAAAGATAGAAAATCGAATTTTAGGGTTGGAGAGTGACTTGCAGAAAATTGAGGCTAGATTACAAGAAATAGAAAACCAAAGTCAAGAAAAAAACAAGCAACCAAGGAGGGAGGGGTCAAAGAAAATCGTAATCTTAGGGACATGATTAGAGAGCTAGAAGAAAAGTTAATTATCAATTTGGTCATAAATCATTTAAAACCTAAGTTGGATATCAAACCCATCAAAGAATAAATGAGCAAGTTCATAGAGTGTAACTGAAAAACATTGAACCTCATAATCCCCAGTGTAAAAGAGAAGAAAGATGAGGACACCCTAACAATAGTCAAGGAAGAACTAAAAAATAAATCACAAATTGAGACAACTTTCCTCATAGAAGCAAAAAGGTTGGGAAATTAATTGAAAAAAAAAAAAGATAGGTTGATTCAAGTTAAGGTAAGCTCTAATGACCATTTAAGAGGGTTGGGAATATTTATCAATGAAGACCTCATTCCATAGGACCAAGTTGAATTAAGGAAGAAATTTCAAAAGGTGAAAGAAGTCGGGAAGGAAGGGAAATGGGAAATCATTCTAAATATCGAAAGGCTATTATTAGGGATAGAGACCAAAAAGATAACAATAAATAGAAATTTGGGACACTCCATATCCTCTCTTGGAACTGTTGTGATTTTCCATTGAGTAAATGGCCTATACTAAGTTATATCTATAGTGACATTGATATTATTATCTTGGTTGAAACTTCGGAGCATGACGAATATAAGGTCCCTAATATAGAAGGATTTATTTTGTGGTCAACATGGAACAAGAATTCCTCTTGTAGATGGGTTGGAGGCATATCTTGTAACATAAAAACAAACATCTCTCCTCACACTAGGCTTCATAAGAAAGATCCTCTCAATTAGTACATATGGATGTATATATTAGATATTAATGCTAAGAATATAATTTTTAGATAAATATGTTATTTCACACCTATCAACTCTAATTTTTATACAAAAATCAATCTAGATAAGAACTATCCATAAAAGAGCTTAGAGAAAGATATCTACAATACGAAAAATGAAGGTAATATCCTCATGTTAGGAGACTTTAATATTAAAACTACAACTAATCAAGATATTATTTTAAGTAACGATTCAAACCCTATTCCTCTATGACTAGATGAGGACCTTGTTTTAGCTAATAGATACAATAGAAAATCTGAAGTGTTTGACACATAATCTTTGGGATTGCGTTACTAGTAACATAAGTTGTAAATATGAAAATATGAAGAGTCATAGGTGACAGGAAGGGTAACCTGTTGGGAAATACCAACCATCATTTATTTATGTATATATGCACCTATCATGATAATGCAAATCACATCAAGTGTGGAGTTACTTTTCTTCCAACTCCTTAACTTACAGTGGTATCAAAGCCCGATCAACTCCATTAAATATTTCACTAGGTATTTCCTTGCTAGAATATAGAAAATGCTCAACCTACCTGCCAATCCTTCTATGTTCCTGACCGATTCTCTATGATTGAAATCATCATCCATGCATTAGATATCCCTGGTTTGAGTAAACATTATTATCTCTACAAATCCGTCAACGAGAATTATAGGTATCTATCCCTGCATAGAATCCAAAGAAACCAATGAAAGGTCTATCATCGTCTTACAGTTATCGGTATGTCGTTGTCTTATAAAGAAACCAACAAAAGGTAAACTACGATCGTATTTGTAAACCCTAACCTCATTTTTGTCTTACAGTAATGATTCACAGTTTTTAGGGTTTAGAGTTTAGAGCAATCGAGATGACACCATAACTCGACGCAATCCTAACGTGATAGCTCAAACTCATAGAATCTTGCATCCCATTTCTACCATCGATTAGAGCGCATGTCGACTGCACCATTTGTAATAAAATTCACCTCTATTACCATTTAAAAAATTAAATCTTACAGTCTTGGAAAAAGGCCTCCATTGCTCGATGATAACATGCTCCCATTCCTGGAACGGAAGAAGGGTGAAATATGGGCTGGTATGTTCGAATGTATGTTTTCATACCTCTAATATTTCTTAACAAAATGGAGATAGTCTCTATGGAGTATAGTTTTCCATGTCATTTTATCATTGTAACACATTCTAGCTAATATACAACCCCTTATTAAGACATTACTAGTGAATGGGCACTTCTTGTCTTTGTCTCGTGTCCATAGAATACACCTAAATGCTAAAGTCTCATACATATATTTTCCATTCGACTCTGATGTTAATAAAAACCTGCAAGCATAGACTATCATCAACCATATATTTTCCATTTGAATCTTGGGTATCATTTTTTCCATATATTTCGTAAATATTCTTCAAAGAAATCTATCACCGAAGACGTTGTTCTGATTCTTGAAAGTTAATGCTTTGCATTCTTTACTAAATTTTTGGCTAGTTTCTTTCAAATTTAATGCTTTGCATTCTTTAATATTACCTAGCACTAAGAATTGGATGGTGCTTTGGGTGTAATAGATTATATTTTTTCCATATCACCATCTCAGCCTTGTGCTCTTATGCTTCACAAAAAATTTCATTATTACTTTAGCGCATCACCTTATCTATGGAAACTAACATTTCAAGCAGAAGATAATGCATTCACTTGTATCAGCAAGTGTATTTGGACAAGATAGAGACAATAAGAGAAGACATGGAAATAAGAATCTCAAAGGCAGGGGGGTTGGCAGAATCCCCTTGAAAAATACAATATTCATTGTACCTATTGCAGAATGAATGGGTCACATGTAGCCATCGACTGTAGAGTTCCATTGCATAAGATCAAAGAAGAAATATATATTCAGAAAGAAGATAGAGATAGAACTTTAGGACCAACGAAAGGTAAAGCACGTGTTCATTGTTTTTTTCCCGTCTCAATATATGAGTAACTAAACATCTATTTAATACTTTGTTTTCTTCTTGGAGATATACATGGCTTCTTGACATAAGAAAAACCTCCCACATTAAATTTCTAAGAGTGTTCTTCGAAGACTCTGATGACAATGTAGATGGCGTAGTGTACTTTGCAGATAGATCAAGTCTCAAACATTCGAGAATGGGAAACAATTTTCTTCTACACAATGTACTTTGTCTTCCTGAGTTGCAAAGAAACTTGATGTCTCTCATGCACATCAGAAAACAATGCCAATATTTTCATATGTTTGGTGGCAAAGTTGAAACAAGAAAGGATTCTGACAATGTTCTTGTCATGAACGAAATGGAAGATGGAAAATTGTTGAAGTTGAATGGGAAATGTTCCCATACACACATTGTGCCTCTCTCATCATAAATTAGGTGTAATGTCATTTAGTCTTTTGTGGCAAGCTATATTTTTCCATATTAATTATGATAGTCTTCATTAGTTGAGAAAGAATGGTGTTTCTAGTTTTCATATTATTCCTGGGAAATTGAAGCAATGTGATGCTTGTATCCTTGGAAAACATAGCAAACAACCCTTTCATGATTCTACTTTCATAGTCTGTAGAAAAATTGAACTGATTCATTATTATTTGTTCGACCCTATGCATGTTCCTTTTGCAAATGGAAATAAATGTCATGACTTTCACTAATGATTATACCAGGATGTGTTGGGTGTACTTCCTAAAAGACAAATCACAAGATTTTGAAACATTTAAAAATTTTCATGTATGGATTCAAAATGAAGCCCAGTCTCGTATTGGCTCCTTTTTCACTGACAATGGAAGAGAATAGACTTCTAATGAATTTAAAAGCTACATTTTTCAACATGGGATCAAATATCAAACTATAGTTACATACAATCCCCAACAGAATGGTGTGGTTGAACAAATGAACAGGACACTCCTAAAAATGGTTCATTCCATGATGTTTTTCAAGAATGTTGTTGGGATAGGGGTAGACCCAAGGTTCACTCCAAGAGCGCACCAACAATCCCTAACTACTAGTCCTTTCGACAACACCTGTGAAGAAGATGCAATCTCACCCAAAGTAGCTATGGGGGGTTACGGGACAGAGATGTCTAGAACCAAGGGAATATCAAGTGGATCTTAACACAATACAACGCAGTATACCTAGCTCACTTATCACTAAAATCTACTCCACATTCTATATATCTGATCTAATAGAATAATGCAATAACGGTATATCAAAGACAAAGATAAAGCATCAATCATACACACATAACACCAGATATACATGGTTCACCTTCTCCCTAGGGCTACGTCGACATAACCATGCTTATGATATATTAAGGCAAAGATTACAGTTCTTGTCTACAATCTCTGCTAGCAGATCTTCTTCTTCTTCTCTCTTTCTCTCCCCCTCCTGTGCACCCAGCTGCAGGACTTGATCTTCGCACCCAGCTGAAGATATTACAATGCCAGAAGGATCTTACTCTCAGCACTTCTCTCACTCACAATACAATATTCTCTCAATGAACAACAATCAATAACAATGCTCAACAACAGTACTGACCTGACCTAGGTCCTCTCGACCTTTATTTATACAATATAGTCCCTCACCGACAGCCTTAGGTCGAGACCTAGGTGTCAAAACCCTAGATATACAAACCCTAGGTGTCTAAAACCCTAGGTCAACTTGACCCTCTTTTCCCGGGCTTCACCAACCTGTCTCTCCTTTCTTCCCGCTCAGTGCTAACGGTGTATTTTCCCGCTATTTGATTTTTCCTCGATCCATATACCTTGCTTATCTGTCATTCCTGATCTCCTCATCCAACGACTAGCTTTCTTGGGCTTCGCTCCTTCTTTTCTACTCTTTTTCTTACTTCGACCCAGTAACAATCATTGTGTCTCCCGCGAAGTTCACATTTTACCTCTTCTTCCTTGATCTTCTCTTGATTCCATACCCAAGGGCCAACAAGCCCCCAACACTCACATGTGACTCATCCTGAGGCACTTCAGATATGATCCTTCTATTTTGCTTCAGTTTTGGACTGCACAGTGCAGCCTTTACTTTCTACTTTATGCCTCCTCTTCCTCCTTGTGCAGATTGTCTTTTTTGTGTCTGGTACCCAGTTTCAACTGCACCTGATACCTAGACCCTTTTCCTCTTGTTTTTACTGAGAGCTGCGAGGCAACTGGTTGTCATAGTACAACTTCAGTCAACTCCCATTTACCAACCCTTCTTCCATTCTTCATTCAGCATCTTCAACTACGCAGCGCCTCCTTCTGTAACATAGGTGATCTCATATGGTCTAAGCCAATGCATTATGAACTTCCCTGGGTGTTTTATAAACTTATTGTCATACACCAGTACTAAGTCACCTTGCTTGAATGTCTTCTTCTTGATGTGCCTGTCATGGTAGGCCTTCTCTTTGTCCTTCTGAACCTGCTAATGAAATCCTGCAATAAATATGTCTTCTTCTAGTTCAACCAACTGTGCAAGCCTCTCTTGAACAGCTCCAGTGTCATCCATATCTGTAAAGGCAACAATTCTTAAGCTTGGCACCAGGTATTCCATTGGGACAACAGCTTTGAGACCATACACTAGCTGAAAAGGGGTCTGCATGGTCAGTTTCTTGCAAGTGGTTCTATAGGCCCAAAGTACTACAGGTACTCTTAAATCCCAGTCATTCCTATTCACATTACAAATCTTCGTCAGTGTTGTCTCCAAGATTTTGTTGAATGCTTTGACTGTTCCATTTTCCTGAGGATGATAAGGCATGCTCTTTTGATGGTAGATGGTAAACTCCTTAGTCAATGCTTCAATTTTCTGATTGATGAAGTGTGTGCCTTGGTCACTCATAAGGATCTTGGGGCATCCAAACCTATTTATTATGTCATCAAATATAAATTGTGCAGTTGTAGTTGCACTACAGTCCTTGACTACTCTGGATTTGACCCATCTGGTTAAGTATCCAGTCGCAGTAATGATATACCTTACTCTTGTGTGCTTCCCTGGTTTGTTGATAAGTCCCACAAATTCAATGGCCCATTTTTCGAACGCTTGTAGGGTCATCTGCGGTACTAATGGAATTTCATCTCTTATGGATAGTCTCCCAACTCTCTGGAACACATCATAGGCTCTAACATAATCCTTAGCATCTTTGTGTAAGGTAGGCCACCAAAGGCCATCTCGCAGAACCTTCTGTGTAGTTTCTTTCCCTGCATAATGTCCTCATGCAATGCCTTCATGAACTTATGAAAGGATCAGTGGGCTTTCTACCTCCATAACACATCTTCTTAGTATCTCATCAGGCCCATCTTGTATAGCTGACTTGCTATCAGTGAAAAGTCTACAACACACACTACTAGTTGTTTCTTCTAGGGAATTGTATACTCACTAGGTGCCATTCCTATTGACAAGAACTGGACTATTTCTGTGAAGTGGTCATCGATCTTTCTGATGGAGAGCAGTTGTGCATCTAGCAGTGTATCCTCCTGACTGGTGGGTTCTTCTCCATGTTCCAATCTCGACAAGTGGTCAGGGCCCTTGTTCATTCTTCCTGTCTTAACTATGATCTCAAAATCATATTCTTGAAACAATAGAAGCCATCTACATATTCCCCCCCCCCCCAACACTGACTTGTTGACTAGGTACTTCTGCGCAGAGTGATCTGTGAACATTTTAAAGTGTCCTCCCAATAAGTAGTGGTAGAATTTTTGTAGCGCATACACCATGGCCAATCCTTCTCTCTCTGTGGTGGTGTAGTTATTTTTTGTTGTGGATAACTTCCTACTAGCAAAGGATAACAGGTGATCGACGTCTCATGTTCCTGGTTGTGCTAACACAACTCCCAATGTAATGGACGATGCATCAACATGCACATGAAACTCTTTATTCCAATATGGGAAAACCAGAATGGGCGTAGTAACCATCTTTTGTTTCAGTGTGTCGAAGCTCTGCTGGAATTCTTCTGTCCATATAAACTGACAGTCTTTCTTCAACAGCTTCTCCATAGGTGTTGTAATCTAGGAGTATCCTTTAATGAATTTTTTGTAATATCTAGTATGTCCTAGTGCAGTGCGTAGTTGTTTGACTGAAGTAGGAGGTGGTAGGTCAACAATAATAGAAATTTTAGAGGGATCTACCAGCAGTCCCTGGTTACACACAATATGCCCTAACAACACTCCAAATGGTGAGAAGAAGATGTACTTCTTCAGATTCAAATCAATTTGACACTGCCACTAAACTAAACATTAGTCTTAGGCATTCAATATGGTTTTTCAACAAACTAAACATAGTCCAGTCATCAAAATATGCTTCTAAAAAATTATGCAAAAATTCTTTAAATGCTTCAACCACCACCCTAAAGAATATGGATGAGGCATTCTTTAGTCCAAATGGCATCACTATGTATTGGTAAGATCCCCATTCTATTGCAAATTTGGTCTTGTGGCGATCCTCCTTGGCAATTTGGATCTGATGATATCCTGAGAATCCATCTGTAAAAGAATACACCTCTTGGCCTCCCACATTATCTAGCACTTCATCAGTGAATGGTGTAGGGAAGGGGTCATGCAGGCAAGCATCGTTCAGCTTCCTGAGATCTACGTAGATCCTGATTTCTCCTGTCTTCTTGTCTTGCACCACCATAGGACTAATCCATTCAAACTCTTCGACAGGTTCGATAATACCTACTTCCAGCATTATGTCGAGCTCAAGCTTCACTTTTTCCTTATACTTCGAGTTCAATCTATAGGGTTTTTAATTGATTGGCTTCACATTTGGTTTCAAAGGTATCCTCATCTCTCCCATAGGTCGCTTGATGCCCTTCATATCAGTGAACTTGGTTGAAAACAAGTCCTGATATTCGTGAAACAACTCTGTAATCTTGTCAATGGTAGCAGCATCCCAATAATCTCTGACATTGGAAAGCTTCGGTGTTTCCTTTGTCCCAATGTTGACTTTTGAAATCTTGATTGGCTGATCAATAAGTGGTATCTCAACTCCTGGTCCTTTCAAATCTCTTTGGCCTTTTGTCTCAGCGATGTTTACCTTCCTTGGATCATCATCATCATTTGCATTAATGTTGTAACAACCCTGCAATTTCTAGAGAGGCGCAGTCCACTCATCCTCTTCTTGTTCCAAAGGGAGGCTAGATTCTTCTTCAAATACTTTCTATCTCCCAATCTGTAGTGTCTAGTCTACTGAAGGATATTGACTTTCAAATAGAAATGTAGTTACAAAATTCTGAGTCATACCTTTCCAATCTGTGGTGATGAGGTGTAGCTCCGCTTGAAGGTACTAGTTGATAGGTGTGGTGTCTAGCATGTTGATGAATTTGTACACCCATTTCTCTTGTGGACTATCACTCTAGGATTCTTCAAAGCTTCGCACATGGTCCTTTGGGAAGCTTCGGCCTGTGTACCTCACTTCGCAGCTTTCTACTTGGGCTGAGAACCGCGCTGTCATCAAGGTTCGACATTGTACCCAGTCTGTAATATTGTTGTTGTGCGTCCCCCACCATCTTGATGGTGTAGCTTTCAGGGCCTCATCCATTGCCAACAGTCTCTGTTGCGTTGGTACACTTTCTTCAAATTCCAACAAGAAGGTCTCTAATGGATTCAAACCATCAAAGGCGGGTAAGTTGCTCACCGTTGTAACAATCCAATGAACTTATTTGGTCAGCCTGGCACACCTTCTTTTGGATACTTCATACATATGATTTTGCCAATTTTCCATTGTTCTTCTGAGTCTGATGAGCATACATTGTCACTTTTCCAACTGAGATTCCCATCAGCCATAGGATTAATGTAATCCTGTTGTCTAGCTGTCAGTTTGTATGAATTCTTCAATTCATATGTGTAGTCTTCTTCTCTGATGGGTTCTGTGTATCTTTGACCTTCATCTGGATCTAAAGGTTCAATTACCCTTAGGCCGTCTCTTTCAAATTCCATATGTCTCTTCTTCAAATCAACAACAGTAGAGTTTTTGAAGGCCCAATCAATTCCTAACAGCGTCGGGTAAGGGGAGTTGTCATCAACAATTTCAATGACCTCAAAATCTACAAAGGTCCTCACTCCATCGATCTCCATAGGGACATGCTCCAGTCGTCCAAATGGGTTGACAGCTTGCTGATTAGCCATCCTAAGACTTATAGGGAATAGACTAACTTCAGTTTTCCCATCAGTGCCCAAGTTTTCTTTGTCATGACATTAACCTCCAACCCTAAGTCGAGGACCACATAGTCTATGTCATACTCTCCTATCTGAGCATTCAAGTGTAATTCTTTGTTTTCCTTCTCCTTTTCCCAATTTGGTGTACTACCCTATTCAGCAAGGGGTTTATCTTTCCTATCTCATATTGCTTGATTAAATTCTGAAGTTCCCTTATAGCATTTTCATCCTGGATTATCTTAATACAAGTATATAGAAATTCCATGAGATTGCTTACCTCTTTTCCCTCTCTCAGCGAAGCAAACTGATCGAATACTAGTGGCATTCCATATTCTCTTACTTATGGCCACATTCTTGATGATGAGCCTTGATCTCTTTTGAATTCTTTCCTTGCATCTTCAAATGTTCATCTTTCTTTCTTGGCATCAAAATTTTGAGTCTTCTCCGTAGCTTTTCTGACTCCTGAGTCTTCTGTAGTATTTCTCTAGGTCACTCTATCTTCTCCTGTAACAATGCCTCCTTGAGTAATAACAATGACTCACGGGTCTTCTCCACGAGTTTCATCATATATCAACTGCACTTGTGGGTTCTACTGAGGTCCTCGTCTTTCTTGAAGCTTATCCAGCAGCATAGGGAAATCTTCTATAACATGCTCAAAAGAATTTCAATAACTGCAAGTAGTACAAGGGTTCTAACAACCCCTTGCTAGAAGTCCTGGTTGTGCGCAGTTATAACAATTTATCTATCCTCGGCCTCTGCCCATTCCTCCTCCTCCTCCTCCTCCTCTATATCCACCGTGAGGATTGAAGTTTCCTCTTCCAGGGGAGTTGTACTACATAGTGTTTCCTTCTTGTTGTACTTCCCCTTGGATCTTGTATACATCTCTTGACCTTTCATGCATGAGGTCATAGGCCCTACAGTATCTATCATCATGCCCTACTAACTTACAAAAGGTGCAATATAGGTTTTCTAGTGTCTGAACATACTTCTGCATGTTATAGCATTCACCAGGGTGATGTCAGTTTCTACATACTTCGAACCATGGCAATGTGACTTGCTTCAAGGGGCTTGGAGTTCCTGAGGCCAAATATTCATGAAATATAGGGCATTTTTCCTTATCATGGCCCTCTGATCTGCATCTAACACACCATATGTATTCTCTTTTGTCCTTTCCCTTATCCTTTTTTATGTCTTCGACCTGTAAAGACAAACTAGTCAGCTAGCTCAAGATATGGCTCATACCTAAGATGGATTCTCCCATAGGGGTTTATTCAAGATTCATGGCGATCTCCAATGCCTCAGACTATGAAGCAATTTTTTGTTGCATCGTAGGAACTCTGATGTGTGGTAACAACACAATGATGAACCATTCTTTGTTCTGTTCATCTAGGATCTTAAAAGTTAATCGTCCTGTTAAGGTCTTGAATCTTTGATTGAATTCCCAAACAGGTTCTGATCCAGGTGGATATCGGTGGCCACCCACCTTTTTCGACTGGCTCAAAACAGTTTTCTAGCAATTTTGGCAATTTACTATTTTTAGCAGGTTTTAACTTTCGGGGTCATTTTGAGGGCCCAAATGAAGGTTTTTAGAGATCTAGGTTCTCAATGATAGATAAAGGCATGATTGATCCCCCAAAATGAATCTCCTCGATGATACCTTTCCAACGAGCTATCACACACCTAAAACGGAGATCGTATGCAAAAGTTACGACCCCGAGAAGTTGATGTACTCACTTACCCAAACAGGGCCCACATGACTTTTGGTGCTTCATCTCTTAGGGTTAAGTTTTTGGATTTCTAGGGATTTTGGAATTCCTGCTTATTGTAAAAAGGCCTTCAAATCCTCATTGTAATCATCTTCTTGCGAGTGCGAGTAACTGTCACATCTCTTCTCAGAGATAAGTTGCCACCATTCTATCGAGTCTTTCACTCTATAGTTTACAGTCTCTGTACATTTATTTCATTAATAGAAATTGTGTATTACTATATATCTGTGTTTATGGTTGCATCTCTGATACAATTCAGTTATATTATTGAATATCTGTGATATCTCTGTGCATTTTTTTATTATATCTCCGATCTCATTTCATGCCGAAAATAATCCAGATCAGGTTCAACAACCTTCTGTTTGATATCCTTCATCTCTATAATACACTATGACTCTGATTTGGGTTTCTTGAATTCACGATCAACGTGTTCTTGATCTCATTCAATGGTTGGGGTTGTGCAAGTCCTTGGACAAGCTTCATGTACTAGCTCAGCACGCGATCTCTAAGATTAGTGTTGAACTGGGTTCTTTTGACGGCCTCATCAGTGACATTCTTAATATTCCACACAGCTTCACACAGGAACCAGTGTTGATCTGGGTCTTCAGATCCATCCCCTCTAAATATAGGGAACCTCATCTCATTCGCCATAGAGCTACCTGGGTTTCCTGTCTGAGTAGATGTTGAACTGCTGGTAGTAACACTCTGAGGACTCTAATGACTCTGATTACTCTGATTGTCTAGTGTTGTTGAAACAATAGGAGGGTTAATGATACTTACTTCATAAGTCTACGTAGTTCCTGAGCTTTTTGGCTCTTCCTGGAAAATTTCTTCAGTTGCTCCTTCCTCTGGCCTAGAGGGTTCTAGATGTTCTTCGTCTGTTAGATCTGCCTCTTCTCCGTTGTAGAAACCCTCTTCTCCATAGTTTTTATTAAAGAGATTCTCAAGGTGAACCCCTCGAAATACTCTTCCACTACACATATGTCCCGCCTCTATGTCGATGTCGCTGTCTGAATTCCTGAACATCAGCCTTTTTAGATCCATCCAGTCTACTATATCTTCAAGATGTGGTTTTCATGCAAGAGCATCTTGATTCTTAACTTCAAAAAATGCAAAAATTTCCCTCTGGGTCCTTTGAAAAAGTATATCTCGGCTTGGCTATACGATTCTACTCTTTCAACAACAAATTTGGTGATATACCCTCCAATGGTACTATCAAAGCAATGACCTACTGCTCTGGATACAACGTTGTCTTCTCTTTTAACCTTCTGGATCAGCGTCTGCGTCCAAACCACAAGGGGTCTAGATCTGATCTCGAACTGGGTATCAGCTAACCTAGCCAACCACTCAAACAACTCCTGATGGATTCCTCCAAAGAAGATCTCGTGGATGTCGGTGAAAATTTATCTTTGTAGCCAATCTTCAGTAGTCATCTTAGGGTTCTTGTTTTGGGCTTCAACGAAGTCCCTCTCTTGATCTTCTATTGACTTTTGAATCTTTGTCTTCCATGGGAACCACCTTGGCATTCCCTCACAAATATTCTCGTCCCAGCAACATAACCATTTGTTGGCACAGGGGCAGACCCAAGGTTCACTCCAAGAGCGCACCAATAAGCCCTAACTACTAGCCCTTTCGGCAACACCTGTGAAGCAGATGCAGTCTCACTCGAAGTAGCTATGGGGGATTGCAGGAAAGAGATGTCTACAACCAAGGGAATATCAAGTGGATATTAACACAATACAATGCAGTATACCTAGCTCACTTATCACTAAAATCTACTCCACATTCTATAGTTCTGATCTAATACAATAATGCAATAATAGTATATCAAAGACAAAGATAAATCATCAATCATACACACATAACACCAGATATACGTGGTTCACCCTCTCCCTAGGGCTATGTCCACATAACTATGCTTATGATATATTAAGGTAAATCTTACAGTTCTTGTCTGGGCTCTCTGTTAGCAGATCTTCTTCTTCTTCTCTCTTTCTCTCCCCCTCCTGTGCACCCAGCTGCAGGACTTGATCTTCGCACCCAGTTGAAGATCTTACAATGCCAGAAGGCTCTTACTATTAGCACTTATCTCACTCACAATGCAATATTCTCTCAATGAACAACAATTAATAACAATGATCAACAACAGTACCGACCCGACCTAGGTCCTCTCGACCTCTATTTATACAATATAGTCCCTCACCGACAGCCTTAGGTCGAGACCTAGGTGTAAAAAACCTAGATAAACAAACCCTAGGTCAACTTGACCCTCTTTTCCTGGGCTTTGCCAGCCTGTCTCTCCTTTCTTCCCGCGCGGTGCTAACAATGGATTTTCCCGCTATCTGAGTTTTCCTCGATCCATATACCTTGCTTATCTGGCATCCCTGATCTCCTCATCCAACGACTAGCTTTCTTGGGCTTCGCTCCTTCTTTTCTGATCTTTTTCTTACTTTGACCCAGTAACAATCACTGTGTCTCCCACGAAGTTCGCATTTTACCTCTTCTTCCTTTATCTTCGCTTGATTCCATACCCAAGGGCCAACAAATGTTAAATTAATGTTTTCAGATGATGCAGTTCTATGTGCAGTTTATGTCAAGAATAGGTTCTCATCTCATGCTCTTAATACCAAGACTCTATATGAAATGTGATATGGCCACATTCCTTTGGTGAGGCATCTCAGGGTCTTTGGTTCCACGTGTTATTCCTTGATTCCTAAGGAGAAAAGAAGTAAGTTTGATGCAAGGAGTTGATAGTGCATCTTCTTGTGGTACTCAAATACCACCAAGGGGTGTCATATTTATGATGAGACAAATTAGAAATGTGTCCTTTCTAGATATGCGATATTTCTTGAATCCACCAAGAAAGATGAAATTGTTGAGAGTCAACTTGATCATCTAGACAGATTCACTCATGTGAATACATATCATGAATTTGATCATGAGGTTACATATATTGAAGGGGGGGTCCCCATATTGGTTCAATATCTAGAATATCCTTATGAAGAACCACCTTCCCCTCGTGAAGAATTTATTGTCACTTCATCAGAACCTAAGGTTCAGTTGGATGATGTGATCAAGATGATTGAAAAAATGAAGCTTAATGAGAAATTATCACCATCTCAATCAAATACGCAACCCAAACCATCTTAGAAAGGTCCACCAAAATGGCTCACAAAACACTTGAAAGTGTTCATATGATAATGTCCACCAAAATGGTAATGTAGATAATTCAAATTCTGATGATGTAGTTGACATGGAAGTTTCATATGATTGTAAATTGAATTTATTTACTAATATTGAAATGACTTCCTTTAAAGAATACTCTTCTCATGATGAATGGAAAGAATCCATGCAAAAATAATATGATTCTCTCATGAAGAATGGGACATGGAAGTTGGCGGATCCTCCATTTGGAACCAAACCAATCGAATGCAAGTGGGTATTCAAGAACAAGTATAGATCTAATGGCTCACTTGACAATAACAAAGAAAGTCTCATGGAAAAAGGATTTGCACAAAAATAAGGTGTTTATTATGAGGAAAATCACCCCCCCCACAGCAAAATGGGATACCATCCAAACTCTATTTTACATGGCAGCACATAGTGGATGGAAAAATCATCAAATGGATGTGAAGATTGTTTTCTTGAATGGAGACTTGAAAGAGAATGTGTTCATGTCTCAACCATAAGTATTTCTTGTGAAGAGACAAGAAAATAAGGTATGCAAGCTCATCAAATATATATATGGATTGAAATAAGAACTGTGAGCATCGTATAAAAATTTAACTGGGCATCTTTTGAAATTAAATTTTAAGCATTTCAATCTTGACGATGCAAATTTGTTCATTGAGAAAGTTGGAAATTATTTTTTATATTTTGTAGTATATGTATATGATATGTTGATAACAGAGAACAATGAGAACTACATTGCATCCATAAAGAAAGAGTTGAAGAAAGGCTTTGAGATGACATATTTGGGACATCTTCACTACTATTTGGGCATTGAATTAATTCAAAATCCAAAATACATATTCATCTCCTAGAAGAAGTACAATGGAGAATTGTTGAACAAGTTTGGCATGGCTAAGTGCAATCTTGTTTATAATCTAAAGGAACATAAATTGAAACTCACATCAAAATAAGGGGATGAATTTGAAGATGCAACCAAGTATAGACAACTTGTAGGAAGTCTTATATATCTTACTACCACTAGACCATAAATTTCATTTGTTGTTGGGATTAATTCCAGGTTAATGTAAAATCCTTGTGAAGGACATTGGTCTGTTGTAAAAAGAGTTCTAAAATACTTGAAATGAACTCAATATTTTGGACTCAGGTAGTCTAAGGTGTATGACTTCAACCTAATTGGATATTCTGATTTAGACTTTGACAGAGATAAGGAAAATGGAGTATCAACTTCAGGCTATCTCATGAGTCTTGGATTAGTAGCTATCTCCTGGAGATCATGCAAATAGTTAGTTCCATCACAGTCCACAAGAGAGGCAGAATATGTGGAAGTTGTAGAAGCGACGCAAGAAGGTTTGTGGCTCAGGAAAATACTTGAACATTTGTAAGAGAAACAAGTGAATTCTATTCATCTTATAGTTGACAATACTTATGCAATAAAGCTGGCTAAGAATCTTAGATTCCATGATTGAACTAAGAACATCAACACAAAGTATCATCTAATTCGATATCATGTAGAGGCCAAGACTATTCACTTGAGAACTTGTTCCACAAATGAGAAAATTGTGGACATCTTCACCAAAGTGCTTGGAAGAAAAAAAATCGAGAAGTTTAGAATGATGCTTGGACTCACACACACCCATTCAGATTAAGGGGGGGNATTGCATTAATTGTAACATAAGCTATAAATATGAAGAGTTGTAGGTGATAGGACAGGTCACCCATTCGGAAATACAATCAATAATTTATTTATGTATATATGCACTTATCATGATAATGCAAATAACATCAAGTGTGGAGTTACTTTTCTTCCCACTCATGGCCTGACATGAATACCTAATCAAGAATTTTTTTGGTAATGAGCTAATCAAGCTTTGTAGTTCTCAAGATTTAATAATTTTCAATGGTCTAAGGAAGTGGCAAAAATCTAACATGATGAATTGTATCCATGGGTTGGGTAGTGGTGTCATTGCTTATGTAATATCATATATCCCCATATGCAACCAAATAGTAAACTTTGATCTTTTACATGACCAAAAACTTGAATCTGATCATATACCTTCAACCCTAACTCTAAACTTTTCCATGCACAAAAGCTTCATTGAATGACTCTTTGATAACCAAAGGAACTTACTTTTTGACAAACAAAAATTCAATCTTTTCTTGAATGCCTTAAGTAGTGATTTAAATATATTAACGTTTCAAAACAATATTGAAGTTGACTATCAAAATTTTACAAGAATTCTCTCCACTTCCATTAACAAATTATGTATTAAGGTGCTATGTAAAAATAAAAAGATTAAAACTAACCCTTCGTACTTTAA
>ML781461.1:613889-625916 GCA_009831015.1 Picea engelmannii | reverse complement strand
ATATATATATATATATATATCAGATGCCTTATATACTCGAGAGCCAAGTGATGTATATTGTAAATATAGCATATGATCGAGAGCCAAATCAATGTAATATGTAAATGATGTAAATTGAATATAATGAATAAAATGTATTGCTAGTTGTAGATGGACAATTGGGGGCTAAGTATCCACAAGAGAGGGTAGGGGTCCATGGAGGGGGAGTTACCCATATCTATTAGACCAAAACCCATTTCCTATTTTTCTCTAACTTATTATTTCCATGAACCTTCCATTAGTTGTTGAGTGTTCTAGAGCCCAATCATTGAATTCATGTAAGATGGTTAGTGTGAGAATCACTTTCCATAGTTATTGAGATTATATGGGATGAGTAAAATCATCTTGAGGAAGAGTGCAATTTAAGCAAACAAGAGAAAGAGAGGAAATTTGTATGGGTAGGAGAACAAAATTATGCATTTCATATTTTTTTGTGTAAAGAGTTGTTTTTACATGAAATTTTAATGTAAACAAAAAAACTCAAAAATCATATTTTTATTTATTTGAATATTTAATCAATATAAAATTAAAAAACATTTTTATTTTTTATAAAATTTAATATTTATAATTTTTTTAATAATTATTTAAATTTAATCAAAATGTGTTAAACTTATTAACTATTTAAATCAAATTTAATATATGTTTTTACTTATTGAATTAACTTATAATTTAATATAGATTTAACTCATGCATTTACTTTTAAATTCTTCTAAACACTCATATAAACATGGGATATTAAGAAGTGTTATTTGAAAAGAATAGAATTTGAATGAATTATCCGAATAACACATGCGAAACTCCTCACCACAGAAACTTAAAAACAGCAATATGTTTTTACTTATTAAAATAACTTATAATTTAATATAGATTTAAGTCATGCATTTACTTTTAAATTCTTCTAAACATTCGTATAAACATGTAATACTATGAAGTGTTATTTGAAAAGAATGATGTATAATGTTATTGTTAAAAACTTATGTTAAAATGGTATATTTATCTCATTTTAATAGAATGAATATTATTAAAACCATTAGGCAGTATAACAAGGTTTTTTTTAAACGAAGGTTCGTTAAAATTTTCTTAAAAAAGGCGTATAAACATGTAATACTATGAAGTGTTATTTGAAAAGAATGATGTATAATGTTATTGTTAAAAACTTATGTTAAAATGGTATATTTATCTCATTTTAATAGAATGAATATTATTAAAACCATTAGGCAGTATAACAAGGTTTTTTTTAAATGAAGGTTCGTTAAAATTTTCTTAAAAAAGGTACAAAGTTAGTATCATTTTATATTAATATTTAATTTTTAAAAATAAAATTTTGAAAAATTAAATTACATAGTATCATTTTATGTTAATATTTAAATTTTAGGAATAAAGATTTGAAACTCTAGAATTGATAAGTTTAACTAGTTTTGCAATTTCTATATATTTAGTTTACTACATATTTATGTGTACCCCTTTTACCTTTAATTTTATTATTAACTTTTCTATAATGTTAGACATTGTATTAATTTCATTGTTGATTTTTTTAATGTTAGACATTGTATTAATTGTAAAAAAAATTGAGAAAATTTTGCAAGTCATGATATTAACTTTAAACATAATCATTGATTTTATTAAATATAAAATACAATCACAAGTATGTGGAAATTAAAGATTTTGCAAAAATAAAAAATCAAAGAATGTTATATAAAATATGATCATAAAACCATGATTCTAACATATTTCATTAATTTCAAAATTAAATATCAAAACCTCATTAATCTTCTTTTTTATTTTTTTATTGCTCTTAATAACTACAAATTAAAGTATCTATCTAAATCATTAAAAATGTTATATTAAAATATATTATAAATTAGAATATATATTTTAATATAATAGATCTATCTAAAGTATCTATCTAAATCATGTAAAATGTTATATTAAAATATATTTTTAATATAATAGATCTCATGTCATTGGTGTTACTAAATGTAATAGATCACATAAATTCATTTAAAAAAAAAAAAATCTCATATTTTATTTTTTTAAGTTTTTAAATATTATATTATATTTTAAATCATTTTATTAAAATTTATAGGATAATGATGTGGAAAAAACATATTTTAATAAAAAGGTTTTTTTCAAACCATATATATATATATATATATATATATATATATATATATATATATATATAATTTAAACACTAAATGTAAAATCGTTAAAACATTAAAAATAAATTATTTCTCAAACATTAAAAACTAACTTAACTGAATTAAAGACAAAGTGGAGATATTCATGGAATTATGAGAATTAAACTCATTTAAACGCGTGGAGATATCCATTTAATTATAAAAATGGTGTACACATAGTTATTTTTATACAGTGTAAAGAAATCTGAGGGGTCTATGTATATTACCCACCGTGAAATTTACGTCGTCAAAGTACGTCTTGGAACCAAAAATACGTTCTAGGGGACGTCAAATTCCGAGCCGTCTTGACGTTTACGACCTTGCCCAACACGTCCCCTTATCCGATTCCGGCGCCGCCGTTTGTCATCTTCTCCGTTCGTCCATTAGCAAGCTTCACAAAAATCAATCAGTGGACGTGGAGGAAGAAAATTAATGCAGGGTGGCAGAGTAGAAGTCCACCTGCCTGTGTTGGGCAGCCTCCCTGTTCAAACTTCCAGCCTCATCGTCCATCTATCTATAGCTCAAATCAAATCAAGGTGGAGAATCACTAGTTATTGGCCATTGTTTCTATTTCTACTCCTTTGTAATTAGCCAATCTCTTTCCATTGGAATTGTTGTTGAGTAATGAATTAAATCTGAAATCATTCAATTGATGAATTGATTTATGTTTTGTTTGCTGGATTTTCAAACTAAGCATTGTAATTCGTTAACAAATAATAGTTGGAAAAGTATTATTTCAATTTATTTTTTTATTGGAGATATCTCATTTAATTTTATTATACAAAGTATTTGTGTTGATAAAATATAAGAATCATTCTAGTAAAAATCAACCTTAATCCATTTTAATTGAAGATATCTCATATAATTTTATCATACAAAGTATTTGTGTTGATAAAATATAAGAATCATTATAATTTTTAGTAAAAATCAGTTTTAAGTAAAAATCAACATTAGTACATTTTAGCCATAAATGTATTAAACACTAAGAAGAATTAAGAATTGAAATTCAAGAATTTTGATATTTAAAATATTTTAAATTATATAAAATTATTTTTTATTGGGTTTTATTTCAATTGTTTAGACATGAATCTATTAAACACTAAAAGGAATTAAGAATTGAAATTCAAGAATTTTGATATTTAAAATATTTTAAATTATATAAATTTATTTTTTATTGGGTTTCATTTCAATTTTTTAGACATGAATCTATTAAACACTAAAAGGAATTAAGAATTGAAATTCAAGAATTTTGATATTTAAAATATTTTAAGTTATATAGAATTATATTTTATTGGGTTTCATTTCAATTTTAGTGGTTGGAACATACTTAACCTACTTAGTTGTATAATATTTTAAGTTATATAGAGTTTTAAATGTGTAACATACTTATTTTCCTAACATAATATGTAAAATAATAAATAATAACAATATAAAATTTTATTTTATTTTTCTTCAAAAAAAAACAATTTTATTCATTCTTAGAGAATTAAATTACATTTTGCAAGTTCATTAAGCATAACTCATCCTTGGAAAGGATGGAAACCAAGAAAGGCTAAGTAACATGATAATTAGCCAAAAAAGAAGAAATAAATTATATAGAGAGCAATCATTTAGTCTAAAAAAGCTTTCAACCCCAAGAGGAAGAAAAGATTAGAAAAAATGGCCCTAAATGAGCGACCCCCGAAAAATCAAGACTGCAAAGAAAATAGCCACCAAACTCAGCCAAGAAAATGGTTGAAGCAGAACAGAAGAGAACCTGGACATACCAGGCCAAAGCGGCAAATAAACCCCATAGAGTACAGATTCAGAGGGACAAATGTTGTTCTTGCAACCACGGAAGAAAGAAACCAAAAACTGCACACCCTAAAAGGATCTCAAAGTGTTGATCTGGCTCCAAAATCAACATTGCACGCCCGAAAAAGAACGGCCTCAAAGTTATTTTCCAACCCCCGATCAAAAACCCCTGTCGCCACTCTAAAAAATAGACTCGTGGGGGATGCAGGGAACCCCAACCACCGAGAAAAACCTGACATTGCATCAAGCCCTAAACATACCAGCTGGGATGGATTGGTGAGTTCCAACCCCAAAGAAAACTTCTGAAAACTCTCGCACGCACAAAAGTATGAAGAAGGAAAGACCATCCACCCACATACTACGGATCATGAACCAAAATACAGATCTAAGAAAACATTCTAGAGAAAAATCAATGAACGACGCCCCCACAAGAACACTTGGGCTTGGATTCAAACCTTAGCAGATTCGCGCCATGGACTCAACCACCAAGCAGATCCATGCGAAAACCAAAGACCAACACCCAGTAGACGAGGCCTAATCTAGAGAAAAAGCAGCGACCACAAGCGTAGCCACACACTAGGAAAGAAGAGACCAGATCCACACTAGGAATAGTGAGACCGCCAAGCAAAGCTCTAGAAAATGATAAGATCCATTCCAAGAGGGGGTGCATCCACCACCAGGAGGAGATGCACAAGTCATTGAGCCCGCGAGAAGGAGGACGTGACAGCAAGAGGAGGAAGGGTGAGACGATTTTGGCCCGTGTTGCAGCTAGGGAAACTCTAGCCGCAGCCTTCAGTTCAAGTTATGACATAATAACAATATAAATATATTGAAATTAATTCAATTAAAATTACAAAATAAAAATATTTTTTATATTTACATAAACCCATTTTAATGGGATCGTGAAATTTAAATTATAATAATGATAATTTGAAATTAAAGTGATGGTGGATTTATTGATCATTTTGAAATTCAATTTTTAGAGTTGCAAACTTTTGCTCAAAACATTTGAACCCTCTCTCTACTTAAAAATTTAGAATCCATAATTGAGATACAATGGGTTAAGATGAATTTATCTAAGAACGAAAGTAAAAATATGATGAGTTAAGATCAATTTTGTTGTGATGTTATCATATAATAAAATATTTTCATATAATATAAATTGTATTTTATTGTTAATGTTTATAGATTTTATCCCCAGATGGGGTGAGAGATGGCCAGTTGGAGAACGATGACACACATGCAACCAGGGGAGTTATTACCCAAAGTCACCAGCCAAACTTCTAACCCATTTGAATGACAGGCTCTTACGCTAAAATTATGGTAGTGTGACGATTCACCATAGGGAATTTAATGGCTCCTCATGTGAACCAAAGTTGGAGCACTGGAGCAGGTACCATACATCAGGTTGGTGTCACCTCCGCTTTCATGTATCTCCTCAGATTCATTTCACCAACCTCTATGAAGGTAAGAGCCCTCGGTCATTCTGTCATTCTCCATTTTTAGTCGGCTCTCTAGTTTTTCTTGTATTCCACGCCTTCCTACTGCAGGAATTCTCTCGTGGTTTCCATACCTCCATTGGTCACCCTCTTCAGTTTCCATCTCACAATCATTGTATCTATAGCTTGGTTTTCTCTGGACCAGATGTCTTTTTCGTCTCCTTACCTGATTCTCTGCTGCAATTCTTCCACCATGCCGAGAGAGTGAGGTAAACCCAAAAGAGGGCCACGGTATTATAGCTTCATTGCTTGACGCAACCTCCCTGATCCCTTGCAGTTCTCCCCTCCAACCACTAGATTTAATGGTTTTGGCTAGAACTGGCTTGACTTGCCTCTTCCTTCCTTTAATTCCTCGCACTCGCCTCCACCCCTCTCTAATACCATGCTTGATCCTGGAAGTTTCCCTGTGGATGAATAAATTCCTCCTCTCAAGATGCAGCCTTTGGAAGCCCCACCTAAGCCTTGCTTCATTACCAGACCCCAAGCCCGGCCTTTGGAGCAAGGCAACTGCATGGTGGAGGAAGAAATTCCCCCCCAATTCACTGACAAATTGGATATCCCAGAACACAACCCCTGGACTGGCCATGGAATAAATTCCACCAACATATTTTGATGTGGACACAGCTCCTCACGAGGATATGGTTGGGAAAATTGAGCAGCCTATGCTCAATCCACACTAATTTTTGGATGACCACCTTAAGTTGTTCTTTGATATGTTGTGGAGCCTGAAGGACCAAATTCATAATCAAATCATCCTCAACCTATGCATGGACCTCCTATTCAATTCCCTGTCGGATGCTCTGAATAAAACTCATTGTCCAACCTACGGACAAAGGTTCGTCTTCACCTACAACACTGATGCACGCCCAAGTTTGCCAAACTTCTAGATTCTCTCTCTTGTGGCATATCAGGAACCAGCTTCAGCGTTTTTCAGTTTTGTTAAATTCTCTGGTGTATTGCAACAACCATGGTAGACACCTTTTCTGGTGGATGATACTACCCTTGTCATATGTGTGGAGCATGACACTTGTCACATTATATTTTAGAATTTTAATTATGCTCTGCAAGTTTTTTTGGAAAGCCACATGTTTTGGTTTCCCTGTTGTGGCGAAACAGGTGGAAAATAGTGAACATTGTATTGTTTTGATGCTTTCAAGATAATATATATTTTCCTTTATTTACAAAAAATCAATGTTTATAGATTTTATTTATTTTTTTTTCCTAGAAAAAAAAGTTCATTTTATTTAAAAAGATAACATTAAATATAATATATGCATCAATATAATTCATCCATAATCAAAATAATGAGAGAGGTATCTATGAAGTAACTACCCCTCTGCTTGATACATATGTCTATAATATCTTAGACTATAAGTAACACCACAATAGTTGGGTGTAGTATTCATATAGCTCTCATATAGTATCAAAACGTTTAACAATGTTTTAGAAAGTATTACATAACAATTTAATCTTTCCCATAGTCAAAAGTCTCAAAAATATAGATAGAATAATAAAAACAGTCCATAATCATCCAAATGGAGGATGAAAGTAGTCCACTACCTCTCTACATTTTAATCTCTTGAATATACCAAAGACTATAGACCATCTACAAACCATTGTTCGACAAAGACCATCTACAAAGCATAGTTTGACAAAGCATATACATCTTCATTCATTTCCTTATATGGGTGAGTGCAAGCTAATGATGGTCTCTCATGATGCATTAGTGGCAATGCAAACCTGGAAAAAAAAACAATATGTTAACTTGGAGGGATTATTTAAGGTACTTTTACAATGAATTTGAATATGGTGTGAGAAGATGAAATGTAGGAAATTGAATTATCTTTCCGAATATACAATTTTTATTCATAGAAATTGTGAATAACTATGTCAAAATTGTTTTTTTCTAATAGTAGTATCTTATTTTTCCAACAAAATATAAGGTATATGTTTTTGTTCGTGCAGGTGTTGAGTAGCTTAGCGATGGAATTTCATTCCAAAAACTTGTATACTTGTAGAAAACCCATTTTTTTGTGTCATGTATTTTTTGGAAATTTTGAATGTTAATTTAATATTTTTTTTAAATTATCAAAGTCAACATATGTTTGAAATTACAACATCTTTTGTTCGTGTATGCTAACAAGGTATCAACATGATCAAAACAAAAAAAAATTAGATCGTAGGTATCAGTCTCCTCTATTGTTGCATATAACTCATTCGAGAAATGGTTAAGCCGACAAAAAGTTATAGCAAAAATAAGAGAGGTATGTATTCTAGGATTTTGATATATGTGAAGAAACAAATAGATTAAAAATAGTAAACAATATTAATTTTTTTTTTAAATTGTATATTTGAAATCCACATAGTTGACTCTATCTATGTCTATAGTTTTGTCAACAAATGAATTTTTTAGCCTATAGAAAAATAACTTCAAAGACAAAGATATAGAGGGGTATTCACAAAAATGGAGGTTTTTATCAATTTACAAACCGAACCACTAGATTTGTCATCCGAAACCTAAATCTGAGCCAACCAATTCAGCATACATGTTGTCAATCCCACCCAAAAAAAAATGAATTCAAAATAACGCATGCATGTTCTTAAGAGCGTGCATACATTATAGGAACGTGCATACTAGGGATGATTTTAAGGATGAAAATTTATTTTAAAATGTAGAAACCTTGGTGAATATTACCAATCTTTCATATTCCAACTAAGAAATGTTTAGCGATATTTTTGTAAAAATATTCAAAATTCTAAGGATTTTATATAGTTTGTATAAAATTTTGGAGATTTTTAAGGTAAAATAATTTTATCCTATAGAATTTGGGCAAATCATTTTTAGAATAGCAAATCTTTTTTGGGGAAAAACCTTGGAAAATTAGCCCATGAGCGAAATTTAGCCCCTAAAATCATCCATGGTGCATACGTTCCTAATAACATGCATGTGCTCTTATAAAACATTCCCCCGTCTCTCTCTCTCTCTCTCTCTCACTCACTCTCTCTCTCTCTCCTACATCTACCCCCCTCTTTATCTCCCTCTCACTCTCCCTCTCTACCCCCCTATCTACCTCCCTCTCTCTCCCTCACACTCCTATATATGGTAATACCTAGACATTGCAAGACTTGGACATCACAACGCATGGAAAGAACTAGACTTGTATCTTTCCTTGACATGCCTCAGACTCTCACACCCACTCCCTCTATATCCTCCACCCTCTTTCACTCTCTCCCTCTCTCCCTATGCCCCTTTTTCCCTCCCTCCCCTCTCTCTTCCACCTCTCTCCCACCCTTTCTCTCTCTCCTCATTGTTAGTCTCAGTCTCACTATATCTACCCCTCTTTCTCTCTTTATTCCCCCTCTTTTTCTCCCTATGTATCCCTCCCTTCCTCTCACTCTCTCTCTACTCCCCCTTCTATGTCTCCCTCTATGCTTCCCTCCCTCTCATTATCCCTCTCTCTACCCTCCCTCTCACACTCTCTCTCTACCCCTCCTCTTTGTCTTTCTCTCTCCCCCTCACACTATCACACACTCTCTCTCTTTGAACCCCTCCTTTGTCCATCTCTCCCCCTCTCACACTCTCATGAACTCTCTCTCTCCCCACCCCTCCCTCCTACTATCTCTCCTCTATCTCTCCTTGTTGGATGTATGGGATAACCCAAGTTCTACCTTAGTTCTCCAAAAAAACCCTAGAAACCATCGGCCCTTCTTGTAAACTAGAAGGCTACACCGCGCACAGAGTGCACAATGCAGTCTCACCCAAGATGGCTTATGGGTGACTGCAGGATGCAGATGTCTGTAGTCATGGAAGGGATTGGGGATGTTCTACTTATTCTAATTCTACTTTAACATGCATCATATTACACCATTCATCTAGATATTTCATTATGCGTGCTACAAGAGGCTATTCTATCCATTCATCATTCATTCATAATTTCATAAAAAACAAAAACATCATTCAAACACATCACAACACATGATTTTACTGTGGTTTACCCTCTGGGCTATTTCCACAAAGATTTTCTACTTTATTTATTTTTCATGGAAATTTGGCGTTGCACGCACTACATCAAAAGTTCATAATATCCCATGAGGCTCACTACTGTTGCACCAAGCTCCACATATTGTGACCTAACCCTCAATTACTTCTCAACAACTGACCCCATTTGAGCTCCACAAATCTCCACAAAAGAGATACTTCGACTCAAAACTCTCAGGACTCAAAAAGGTTCTCCAAGATAGGTTCTCGCACATGAGTTCTAAGACACCACAAATGACACCCCTAGATACCTCATACATCTTATATTTATATTTAAAAAAATGGGTGTACATCATACTCAAAAACCCTAATTCTAAGTGGACTCACTGTGTCCACATAGTAACTCCTTGCACGCTAATCCATAATTTCGTCGCATTGATTTTCCTTTATTCCGGGTGCGCTACTTCCTTTTCACTCTTGTGCATTTATTTCTCCTAATTTCCTAGCATGCGCTAATTCCTTGGTCCATTTTGCCTCATTTGTTGTAATGTATATCGAACCTTAACCAAAAATGTCCTACTCCAACAGGCCCCCAACACTAACCTGTGGCTCATCCCGAGCCACTCAGGCAGTGTGTGCCTCCTACATTGATTTCTCTAATGCCTGGAACTTCTTTGTGAGTGCATCTACTTGTGTCTTTGCCTACGCACTTTTCTCTGTCAGGGTATCCACCACCTGTATTGTTACGTGCTCCTTCAGCACTTCTACACTTTATGAGTGCATTTGTTCCAGTCTTCCTTTCTTTGTTTCCATATCTACTATCATCTTATTGTCTTTCTCCTAAAGTGGCTCTAACTGAGCTTGTCTTGTATGTCTTTCTTCTTGGATTGTCTTCAGTTATACTTGAATATTTTTAATTTCCTGTGCGACCTTCATTCTCTCTGATATCGACATTTCCTTATACCTTTGCTTTAACTCCTAAATTGTGGAATTCATCTTCTCTTCCTTCTAATACAATTGTTGGATCCTTTCGTCTTCTTCCAGTATCGTCCATATATGCGCGGTCCTTTCGTAGAACTCTTCTACTTCTTTTACTTCTAGCGCAATACTATATGTTTGTTCTCTTTCATGTTTCTCCCTCTCTAATTTTTCCTATGGAGGGGTATTTGTTGTTATATTTCCAACCAATTATATTATCTCTTGTTTATACCCATCCATTATCTGCGCTATTCTTTTTATCTTTTCTTTCGCGCTAAGATCTCCTGCTAGTGCATTGTCTAGAACTATTTGGAACACTTCCTCAAGTCTTTGCTCCAATTTTTCAGGGCATTTTTTTCCTCCTCACATTCGATCTGCACTTCTTTGAGAATTGTCTCTAGCACATCCTTCTCTTCCTTGGTTGTCTCCAACTTTTTTTCACCTTTCCTAGCTCTCAATTATACTTCTTGTGTGACTCTCATTTGCAACTTATATAATGCCTTTGTTGGGATGTTGGATAACGCCAAATCTAATTGTTCCACATCCTTCAAAGGTTTATGCGTGGTATCCTCATCTACTTGTAGCATGCTGTATCTTATCTAGAACGTTGTGCTTCCCATTATTTCTAGCTGGACTATCTCCTTCTCTTCATGTATTGGCACCTGTTGTGTTGTGCTTCTCTGTTGTGCGACATTGAGTTGTAATCTCTCCATAACTTCTTTAATTTCCATTAGCTTCTTCATGAGTTATTTTCTTTGATATTCTGTGACATAGAGTTCTTCTTCTCCTCGGTCTTTCACCTTATCTTCTACTAAATATGTGTCGTATTCAGTGATTGTGAGCTCAATGGGCTTCTTCTCTGCCTTCATATTCTTTCTCTATTCTCCTATCTGCATGGTTGATTTCCTATTTTCTGTCTGCGCAGGTTTCATTACCTATAGTATGTTTCTGATCCCTGTCTCATGGGTTGGGATCTCATATTTATTTTTTGTTCCCCTGTTTGTTCTTTTTGTGCCCTCAGTTCCCAGTACTGAGACTCTCGGTATTGTTTCCTTCCTCCTTGGTTTTATTGTTGTTGTACCAATAATTGTTTATTTGGTGTGCTCTGCTGATTTTATAGTATTAGTTGTTGGGCTACCATATTTCTGTATTGCGATGGATTCTTCTTGTTATTTTCCCCTTTCTCCTTTCTTGTCTGCTACTGGCACCTTCCATTGCTCTAGCCATTCTTCTAGTACCAATTGGACTTCTTATGTTGTTATGCAATACTACATCTTTAGCCCTATCTTCTTAGGGTATCTTATGGATTGTATCCATATGATATGCCTAGATGCCTTAAATTTGGCTATCCCCTCATGCTCCTTCACCACTTTAGGTGTAATTTGTTGATACTAAGAGGGGGGTGAATCAGTATCAAGAACAATTTAAAACCTTTTTCAACTTATACTTAAACCATTCAACTATATCCAATGAGCAATGAACAATAGTATAAGAGTTACACCAATACACCACAATACACCATGCACAATATATGAGAAATAATCAATAGTTATTGTTC
>ML781461.1:583376-599754 GCA_009831015.1 Picea engelmannii | reverse complement strand
TTCAATCTCAACATGCTTCAATTTTTTAAGATTCTCATCTTCTTGTTGAATAATTTTTTCTTCATGATTTTCTTCTTATTCATTGGAATTTTCTTCTTCAGTGTCATTTCTTTCAATCCTTGGATGAGGACATTCAAATTCAATATGACCTACTCCTTCACAATTAAAGCAAAAGAACTGACCTCTATTTTCTTCTTTGAAATCTTAGATGTTGTAATTTGCTTCAACTTCTTCTTCTTCTTCTTCTTCTTCTTCTTCTTCTTCTGCGTCTTCCCTTACATAAAGGTCTTGTAGCTTGTCCCAAATCTCTTTTGATGATGCACATGATCCCACCTTGGATTCATTGAATCAGTCAATACATCCAGGATGGTATCTATTGCCAATTTGTTATTCCTTTTTGCTTCCTTCTGAGATGCAGTCTTTGGTTTCTTCAAAGCATTGTATCTTGAAGCAACTGAGAACCAAACATATTCCCCAAGAGATTTCAAGTAAGTTTCCATTCTATTACTCCGGTATTCAAAATTCCTTCCATCAAATGGTGGAATCCCATTTGGAATTTTGTCTTCCATTTCTTCTTAGGATCTTCCTTCTAGTGGGTAAACTGTATTGAAGGTAACCCGCTCTGATACCAATTGTTGATACTGAGAGGGGGGTGAATCGGTATCAAGTAAAATTTAAAACCTTTTCAACTTATACTTAAACCATTCAACTATATCCAATGAACAATGAACAATAGTATAAGAGTTACACCAATACATCACAATACACCATGCACAATATATGAGAAATAATCAATAGTTATTGTTCAAGGGAAGTAATGACTTCCAAAGGTAGCTACAGCTTCCAAATGTAAAGGGAGGGATAAACCTCCAAGAGGAAGATACAATCCTCCAATATCAAGAGAGAGTTGAACTCTCCATCCTTGCTCCTTCCTTCCACCCAAGAATATATGAGAGATAATAAAACTTTACATTAAATCATCACCATCAACACATCATCACATAGAACCTGATAATGCTTCCTGAGACTACTTCAATTTTTGCAATTATTCAATTCTTGGAGTAATCTGATCCTATAGATAATATTACTCAATGTATAGATAATATTACTCAATGTATTCTTTGTCATCTTCAAAAATTCATTTCTCCTCAACCATGAGGATCCATGTGATGTGCCACATACCACTGGAAACAACACGATGTATACTATCCATCCATGGGTGTTGTATCTGCATGTGCATTTTCCTTCATGTCCAAATTCCTTCATCATTATTGCGGTCCAAAAGCAATGACTAGGGTTGACATCAATGACAATAACCAATCTTCCAACAAAATTCTCCAAGTGTCTACAATTTTCTCCTGCATCTCCTTAATATACATGCCAAAACTGCTTGAGTTGGATTTTCTCTACTTGTCATATGTGTTGTGTCATAG
Organism: Picea engelmannii; assembly: GCA_009831015.1. Classification (NCBI taxonomy): domain Eukaryota; kingdom Viridiplantae; phylum Streptophyta; class Pinopsida; order Pinales; family Pinaceae; genus Picea; species Picea engelmannii. Next base: position 598,321 of record ML781461.1, on the reverse strand, counting down.
GGTTTCATATCGTGTTGCACCACACTTTCCTTCTTTCACAAAACACTGAATACTTTGGTTTTTTCCCATGCATCTAGAGCTATCAATATTAGCAACCACGAATAATGGAACTTTGTTCCAACATCCTACACATCTCTACAGTCTTCTAAGAAGAGTTTGAGCAGATACAGCACCCAACTAATAACTTTACCCTTTGTGGATTGTGCAGCTACTGCGACCACCCCTGTAAGTGCCTCTTCTTTGCGACACTTTCTAAGTAGCTTTCAAGCCATCAACTTCATCGAAAATCTGGTAGCTAGGTCATTGATGTTCTTAATGATCATACCTGTGTTTCCCCTAGCAGTGCCAAATTTAGCCTTCACTTCTTATGCAATAGCCTTTTCCTTTTTTTTATCATCGAGGTACTACTCCTACTTTACCCCATCTATTGGCAGTCCTATAAGTTTATCAACTAGATTGACATCGATCGAGACAAGTCTGTCCATCTATAAAAACCCTTCATGTACATGCGCCAAAAGTTTTTTTACACATGCATTAACATCTTTCCCTCTGTCAAAGTGAGGAATTTCCATTAAATTCATCATTCCAGAGTTGTAAATTCTAGCTATCCATTGTTTGGGCTCCATTATTAGGATTTATTTTGAGGCTGACCCTCTATTTTCCATGTAAACCTCATGTGCAAGCTCTGAAAACTTGGCCACTTCTATCACATCATGATCCATGTATCTTAACATGGTAACACATTCTAGTATATCTTCTACAATTCTGAATGAATTTGGAATCAGGGGTACTGACAATAAAATATGTTTCTATGTGCGTGCTGCTGCCCCTACTGCCCTTTTCTTTGGCGGCCCTATTGTTGTTTATTTTGGGGTTCCTTCCTCCTAGATTTCTTCATCTGTGTTGTGGTCATCCTCAATCTCTGGGGTTTCCTCTATTGTAGTATTATCTGATTATTTCTTATCACTGTCATCATCACCCTGGTCACCTTATTCATGCACTGCTCTTGGGATTTTTGTGTTAGGTTTTGCTTCCATCCTAGGGTTTCTTCCTTGTACTGCTTGGTTGAATTTTGCAACTTCTTCTTTTGCATTTTCTTCTTCATCCCGCATAGGAATAATTGATTCACTTTCTATAGTTGGAATATCATCCACATCAACCACTATGGTCGTCTCTTCCAGCGGTCTCTTAGTGCTTCAGGTCCTTCACGCAAAGTGGCTTGGCACTCCAAATTTTGGTGGTGACATTGTTCGTAACTTGGGAAAAATTATGGAATAATCTGTTGCAAATCAATTGGATTCTTTACATATTTCACCCACGATAACAATATATTCTCTCTTTCTCATTATTTCTCAAAAATCACAAGTTCTTTCCTTTTCTGTGGTTTTCCCCTTTTATAACCTCTTTTATAAACGCTCTAGTGTGCCTCATTTTTTCCATTCATCAGTTTTCACTTTTATGATCATTTTACGTCCCATCGCACATTGTTTACGTTTCCTGGGTGAAGTATATTGAATTTTGTCGCACCAATTTACTGTCTATTGCATGCTATATGTTACAACTATCTGTTGACTATTGATCCATCTACCTACTTATTTTTGGATTTTTGTCATTTTTCCACTTTTTCTTTTTTTTCTTCTTTTAACTCCTACTATTTACAATATATACAAGTCTAACTTTTGTGTTGCAACTACTAAGGGTTAGTGGGACAAATGTCCCTTTACATTTTTATTTGACTACCATTCACCAGTCCTTTAACTTACTTCCCTATGAATTTCTACAGCTACACAACACCTCCATCTGTGACACAATTTATCGTGTATGGTCTTAGCCAATGCATTCTCATCTTCCTTGGGTGCTTCAAGTATTTACCATCATAGAGGAGAACCAGATACCCTTCCTTAAATTTATTCATCTTGATATGTCTGTCATTCCAAGCCTTATCTTTTTCTTTCTATACCTCCTGATGGAAACCAACTAAAATTTGTCTTCTTCTAATTCCATGAGTTGATTTAATCCTTCCTTTGTTGCGCATTTTTCTGTCATTTATGTAATAGCTTCAATGCGTAAAATTGGTATCAAATAATCCAAGGGAACTAATCCTTCCTATCCATACACCAAACTGAAATGTGTCTACCCTAATGGATTCTTTCATGTAGTTCTATAAGCCCATAACATTGTTGGTACCTTCAATTCCTAATCCCCCCTATTTAAATTACAAATCTTGGTCAAGGCATTCTCCAATATATTGTTAAATGATTGCATTGTTCCATTTGCCTAAGGATGATATGGAGTTATTTTTTGATGATGTATCTCAAATTCTTCAAGCAATGCTTGGATTGTACTGTTGATCAAGTGATTCCCCTGATCACTCATCAATATTCCTGGAAATCTAAACCTTGTAACTACATGTTCAAATAAAAAGTGTGTTGTAGTCGCTGCACTGCAATCCTTCACTGGTGTTTCCTCATCCCACCTGCTCAAGTATTATGTCATTGTAATAATATATCTATCCCCTGGTATTCTTGTTGGTGGATTAATTGGACCTACAAATTCTACTTCCCTCTTTTCAAACACTTGCAAATTTACTTGAGGTCTCAATGGCATATCATCCCTCCTGGATGATTTTCCAATTCTCTAACAGACATCACAGTTTTGACAATACTCCTTTGAATCCTTGTGAATTGTTGGCCACCATAATCCTGCATGTAATACCTTCTGCACAGTAGCTTTCCATTCATAGTGTCCTCTAGAAATCCCTTTAGTTTTCCATTCATAGTGTCATCTAGCAATCCCTTCATGTGCTTCTACTAAAAAGGCATATTTGTATCTCCTTGGCTAGTAGAACAACTTGGAGAAGGGTGTATTCTTAATCTTATTTATTGGTGGCTATGTGTAGACTCCATGCATAGTTGACCTCAATATTTCCCTTGGGGTCAATGATGAACCCTCCTACACCTTCCACCCCGAGGTTTCCTTTTGAAGATTCGTCAAAGTAGAGGATGTGTGCCTTATAAGATAATATCCACTTCTGAAACTCAATAGGGGGGGTATGAAGTTGCCAGTTATATGTTGGTCAAGAAGGATACTAAACCTTGATTACTGAATTGAACATGTCCAACCACTCATGTTCTTGTTGGTCTAGACTTTGGGGAGAGGAAACCTTAAGTTGATGAGATTTAAAGTACTATGTGACTTGAGCTCTGATCTGGACTACAACCCTGCTAACTCTCACTTTGTCCTCCTTGAAGACACTCTTATTTCTTGCCAACTAGACCTACCATTAGATGTATTTTGGAAGTGAAACCCAAAGGAATTTAAAGATAGACTTGTTGTTGAAGGATCCCTAGTAATGCCTATGTCAATTATCAAGAAGGGACTTAATTGAATTTGGCCAGCGAACCCTGTGAGAAATCTATTGAAGAAATTTATGCCATGTTTCTTTAAAAATTATGCACTACATGTAATACCCCTAGGTTGAACCCCAATTGTAAATGTAAATGTAAAAATGATTATAAGCTAGTGAGATGATGATACAAGGTCTTTGTTCCGGTTCTACGCGCATTTATCCAGTGCGCGGGAATCTCATAGAAAAAGAAGAGTGTGTGATCTTAAGGCCGGGGAGCCTTTGTATATATGTTGTGTTTTATAGGCTGGTGGGTGAGGTTATTATAGGCTATAATTCTTATATGCTTATTAGGATAGGGAGCCTGTAATGCTAAAGTTTGTCATGACTATTATTGTTATATGTAAACACTCATATCATTAATAAATTACATCACTACTACAAACCGACCCACAAATGAGTATGGGGGACTAAATTCCACTAGGAAGGGAAAGGGGCTACGAGCCTAAGAAGGGGCTAAGCTAGAGAGATTAATTCCAAAGGAATATTATAATATTATTCCTAAATACTAAGTTATGGATATAACTTATGTTATCCTAAGTTCTTATGGGAAGGGAATGAATTACAATTGGAGAGAAACGAGTTCCTTGAGGGTCATATGTCATTAAGGTCGCATGCACATATATGTGGGTAAATTATTCCATTTTCCCATTCACCATTCATGCATTTGAGGATTCCTCCATTCTTTCATGCACTCCTTGAGATGTACTCGGTACCTCTCTATCACAGGAAGCATAGATGTACCTTACCCGAGCCAGTATTGTACCTTACCCAAACTTTGTTGCTGCCATCACCGTACATGTGCCTAGATAGCTTAAGAGTTGAAGAATTAACTAGTATTCTCTCCTACCATATGAAATATGTTGTTGCCATCATGAAAAATGTACTTGGGAAGCGTGGCATTGTGGAAAACAAGAAACTTGGTTTGACTGTAGGCTAAAGAGGCGGGTTGTTAGGCTCATGGTCAAAGAAGCGGCTTGTCAGGCCCGTAGGTATTCTCTCTAGGTGAGAGTTTTGTTATGTCGAAGAAGCAGGTTGGAATTCACGTGAGTAGTTTTCTCTAGGTGATAAACTACTCAAAATTGTTCCCTAGTGTGATGGGCAATAACTATTGGGATCTGAGACTTCTTGTCCGGCATGTTGTTGAAGCCCCAGAAGGGAAGTGAGGAAATCAAAGGAATGTTGAGTAGAGAAGGGGCACACTTCCTGGGGTGGGACAGGCATGTGGGGAATGAGAGGTTGTAAGCTAGTTGCAACAGTTAGGAACCTTGGACCAAGAAATTATGTTTCTTTCCAGACCTTAGATTGTCTTAGTATTCCTTTACCCGGGTGGATTTTAGTCTCAACTCAAGGGTGACCCACTACTGATATTACAAGCAGTGTGGTCTATAGTTGGGAGGAACGTGAAAGGTCTGCATGCAGTTGGTGGTATTTTTTATCAAAGATAAGTTTCAATTGTGTTTGAAATTACATGTTGCATAATTATTCATGCATTTTTTTTTATGGATTTTTCCTGTATATGTTGCATGTGTATTTCTACTATTATTATGTATAAATCTATGCTTTAAATATTGTATACAGTTTCAAAATTTTCATGTGGCATAGCCCAAAAGTTGGTTGGGGATGTTACACTCCAAAAACATGTGCTTGATGGTTTTGATATTTTCCTTGCATAAGGAACATCTGGAAGGACCTGCAATACCCCTTTTGTTGATATTTTCACTAGTGAGGATATTTTCATGAGCCAGAGTCCAGCAGAAGATGTTTAATTTTGGGATCCCATCCTTATGCCAAACATTATTCCAAAGGGAGGATTTATCTAGAAGAATGATCTGACGAAGGAGCTTTGTAACCCCTAATGACCGAGAAATCCTAGTCCCCCCAACCCATTTCATATTGATCCTCCAAATGTCCAGGAAATAAACCCTACAAAGAGGAAATCAACCTCCCAACCTGATCCTGAATGTCTACTGGAACGTCCCCCAGGTTCCAGACTAGCCAAACTCTAGTGGTGTTACACCAACTAGATATATCATACAAGGTAAATATTTGTTTATCTGTTAGCCAATGTTTAATTAGGACTAGGGAGTCATATTGAGAGAGTGGGGGTCTGGCCATGATGTTTTCATCCCAAATGTTGATATAATTATTATTGTCATGAATCCATGTAAACTTCATTTTAATGAGGGGGGTATATTCCTGGAGAAACTTATAAATCGGAGAGCCCTTAGGAGGAGGGAGGGGGTTATCTAGTCCTCTCAAATGATCCTTGTGAAAGTATTTATTGATGAAGAATTTTTTCCACCAGTCAATATCTTATGTTATCATTCTCCATAGCATTTTTTATCCAAGATCTAAGTTGGCCAATATTGGGTCCTTTACCCCTAGGCCTCCATGAGCTTTAGGAGCCCTCTCCAATTGCCAGTTTGCCAAGTGGAATATTTTATGTTTTGACATTCCCCCTTCCCAAATAAATTTTTCGAGCTCTTGGGATCATTCCCTTTTAAAACCCATAAGGGAAAGCATGGAGGAGAATCGAAAAATAGGAAGTTCCTAAAGGAATGCTTTCACCAGGGTGAGCCTGTTTGCAAGGTTTAACCATTGATCACCCCACATAGAGAATTTTTCTTTGATTTTAGAGAGGATGAAAAACCAATCAAACATAGAGAGAGATTTAAGGCAAATGGGGATCCTTAGGTACTTGAAGGATATAAAATTCACCACTAGTGGGAATTGAAATATCATTGCAATGACAACAAGAGAGTGAATGCTATCATTCCATGCATAAAGGTGACACTTGTTATCGTTAAATAAGCCTCCTGATATCGATAGAAAATGATTTAGGATTATTTTCAATCACTCCTCCATTATTGTAGAGCGCTCCCCCCCCCCGCTACCACCAAGAAGAAGGGTGATGTGTGCAAATTGGGAATGATTTATCCTTTTGACACCTTGGATAATTATGCATCCAGGTATGTTCCCATTCCTTCTCTCATGTTCCAATTGTCTCCCCAGAGCCTATTCCATTAGGATATAAATAAGAGGGGACATCATACAACCTTGTTTTGATTCCTATTGAAGCTTTTAAAAATCTTTTGGAACATCCATTAGTTAGGGGTGTGATCCAAGGATTATTGATGTAGGCTTCAATCCAACAGACAAAAAGGGGATTGCATCCAAATTCGTTCAGAACAATAGAGAGGAAGATATTTCTGAATCATTCAAAAGCATTGGCCATGTCTATCTTTATCAACATTCTTCATTCCCCTCTGGCATTACTTAAGCGGATTTCTTCTTGTATCGATACTATATTGTCCCATATTTGTCTTTTTTCCACAAATCCCCCTTGATTGGGAGATATAAGTTTATGGAGAACCTTCTAAAGTCTATTTGAAATTATTTTAGACATGATCTTGTAGGATACGTTATAGAGAGAGATGGGTTTGAATCAAGATAACGATACAACATTTATTTCTTTTGGGAATTAGGGATAATAAGGTTGAGTTTGTTGCTCCACCCATTCTAGCCAATTTATGGACATACTAGATCATTCTTATCAAGTCAAATTTTACGATATTCCAACACTTTTTATAGAAGTGGGAAATGAAGCCATAAAGTCCTGGGAATTTATCTAATTCATATTTAAGGAGAGATTCTAATATATCCTCTTTTTTGACCTTCTTTGTGAGCTCAACATTGTCACCATCTTGAACCAAGTGAGGGATAAAGGACAAAGAATGATATCTTAGATTATTGTCGACTAATTTGGATTCTATGTACAAAGTCTCATAATGGGCGAATTATTGCCTCTTAATTTCCTCGAATGAGGTGAGGGTGGTTTCATCGGCCAATTTTATCTCCTCTACATTGTTCTTCCCCTTTGGGCCTTACATTTCCTATGGAAAAAAATAGGTATTTTTATCTCTCGTTGTTAGCCAAAGACTTCGATATTGAAGTCTCTAGGTTTCATACTCCTTTTTCAGAGCTCCTTCAAATTGCTTATATGTTTTTTATTCCTCTTTCAATAGAGTGGGGGTGATGGGACCTTCCTTTATCTTGGATACCACCAAGCCCAATTGTTCTTGATATTTTTGAATTTCAACTTGCAAGGATTTCAAACTTGATTTAACCTAGTATTTTATTTCCTTTTTTAATGTTATAAGATTCTATTCCTAGATATGAACAGGGGACCCAACCACCCATCAACACCAAATAGAAGAAACCAAGGGAAGGAGAGAATTATTGTTGAGCTAGAGGGGATTTAAATGGAACGGGATTGGCCCCGGGTCTTTGGTGCATGAGAAGATGAAAGAGATATGCATGTTATCAGAGATAGCCTAGGGAAGAATATGAGAGAAAATGAGGGGAGGATATAAGAGGAAGGAGCTTCTCACTAGGAAGCAATCTATTCTGGAAAAAATATGGTCAGGCCAGGCCCTGTGATTAGACCAGGTGTAGAGACCTTTTGAAGGCTTGATGTCAACAAAATCTAGGGAGGAGATGAGATATTCAATCATTTTTCGATAGGGATCCCTGACAAAGAAGTCCCCATTTTTTTCCTAGTGATGAATGGTGGTGTTGAAGTCCTTAAAAAAAATATTTTTTTCTAGGGGACCAACATCAGATATTTCTAGCAAAGTTTTCCAACATTCTTGATTTTCTTGATATTGATTGGGAATATGGAGGTTTATCAAAAACAAAATCTTACATGTTTTGAGTTGCACCAATTTTACCAAAATCGAGTGTTGAGTATCCTTACCTTCCACCAATTGAAATTATTGTGAGATACAAAAAGTGCAAAGACCACCTGAATCCCCCCTTGAGTTAACTGTGATTCTAGTGCTATTTTTCCAGAAGAAACCGCTTTCTTGAAGGACGATTGTGTCCTTCATTTTTGTCTCCTGGAGCAGGAGGATTTGAGGTTTTTATTCTTTTACTAACCTCCTTACTAACTCTATCTTGTATTTTTTCCCCAACCCTCTGCAATTCCAGAAGACTTTTTTCATTATTTACCATAATTTTTTGGTTCCCCCCCGTTTGGAGGCATGGATCCACTTGGCCTTTTATTTCCTTTCGCATCCTTCTTAAGGGTGCTTTCCAGGGTAGAATGAAGTCCCAAATCCTTCTCCTTGTCCATTTTTCTTCTCTTTTTCTACAGTTAGTTTTCCTTCCAACCTTTTTGATCGAGATGTTTGACCTCAATTCTCTGCCCATCTCATCTTCTTACTCCCCCTCCGAGTCTTCCTCCAGAATGACATGGATGCTTGATTTGGGACAGGGTCCCAAGATGACACTTGTGGAGAATTCCTTTCCTAAGGACATCATGTTCTGATATTTTATGGGTTGTTGGGGGATTTCAACCTCTTTTCTTGAGATTTCGTCCTCCACTGCAGGGATTTCCTATGTTTCCTCCTAAGTTTATTCTAGGTCTGAAAGAGTTGTGTACCTATTGTTTTTTTTTCAATAATCCTCCTCCTCCTCCACTAGATCAGGGAGGGGGGGAAGATAAGGGGCCTGGGAATTCCTGAGAAGGGGGATTTTCAGGGGCTTGTTGGGGTCCCTTCTCACTCGAACCCAATTTTTTTTGTTAGGTCTGCCATTATTCCCAATCTTCTGGTTGGGTATGACTTAGTTGTATTTTGGGGCAGCTTTTTGCAAAATGTCCATACTCATGACATGCTTTAGACTTGAATGGAAGTTTCTTGTAATATACCTATTGGATATAGGACCAATCATCCAGTGTTATTTGAATGGATGTAGAAATACCATTTTCAAGATCCACCTCCACATATATGTGTGCACAAGCTTGGAGGCCTTCTTGTGGTTCAACACGATCAATGTATCTTCTCAGGGTATTTCCTATACTTCTAATGATCTCATCATTCCAACAATGAAAGGGGAGGAATGGGAGATGAACCCAGACTAGTAATGTAGAATGGATATCATTCTTAGGACTCAAATTGGGGGTCCAATGGTTGAGATACATACCTATGGAACCCATGAAATAAGGCTCTCTTCTAAAAATTAAATATCGATCAGATTTATGTTCAACCATAAAGATGAAGAAACCCTTACCATAGAAGGAGGACAAAATTAACTCTTGGATGGGGGTTACCAATTATTGTCTATCTAGATAGCCATATCCCAAGGGGATGGCCAAATCCTAGAGAAATTTCCAATGAGCTCATTCTTTGTAAATATGAGGGAAAGGTTTCTAGAGGAGGCAGCATGAACCGAGACCTTTGGGATTTCATCTAGATTTTTGACGAATTATGATGGGGATGCCTTTTTAATTTTTTGAGCGGATGAAACCAAAGAATTAAATGTGTCAATGTATGGAAGAGGAGGGGGAGGATCCCCTCCACTGGGATCCACTCCTTGAAGGGACTAGGGTTTTGCAACTAGTCGCAAAGAATTGCAGGGCCAACTTTGAAATCGTAGAGATCTGCTCCAAAAATAAACTATTGGGAATATTATTCTTCATTAATTCAGTGATTTATAAAGTGGGTTTATCCTACATTCATCATGGGATATTATCTCCTATCCCTCTAATGTATATAATAAAGGTGAAGGAGGCTCAATTGTAATGTGCTTGTGTAATGCTTGAGAGTTGTATGGATTCCAGATGAACTCCATTCTTGAGTGTGCTCTAGATATTGTAATTGGGAGAGTTCTAAATAATAGAAGGCATGCTTATGTGGATGTTTCCCCACCCCGGCATTTTACCACATAAATATCTTGTCTTCTCTCTCTTTTGTTTGATCTATTTTTGTTTATTTGATGATTTCCATGGGATTTTAGATAGGTTATATCTTTAGTTATATGTTTATGCATATGTTCTTAGTATTTCAACAATTAAGGGAAGCCATCCCTGTTAATTGTGGAATACTTTTTGAGTAACTTTTCATTGAATGCAGGTGGACCTCTTATGACTATTGAATTAACTTTTGTATGCATGCTTGTTGAAATTTTGGGGTTGGTATGTGTCTAATGGATTGATTTAAAGGAGAAAAGGAACTACATAATGGTATACCCTATTTGATTTTTGGCTCTAAACCAAGGCTCATGCATGACTATTGCATCGATGGTTATTGATTATAGATAGAAACCTGATTGTATTGGTTAAATAGTCATTTTTGCGGGCTTAAAACATACATACCAAGAAAAAACTTGATTGGATATGGATGATGACATGATGACTTAGTGTGTGCAATGGTAAGACGATGGCATCAAGGATGAGATGGAATTAATGGAATGATTTGTTTTTTGTTTGTTGATTTTGATTCTCTAAATTGTCAATAAACTAGAACATTGATGAAGTTAATAAACTTGAAGAATGTTGTCTCTTAATTGTGGATGTTGAGTAAGAATGTATGTTTACATGTAATGCATGGGATAAGAATGGGAGTGAAATTGGATTTGTGAATACATTCTTTATTATTAAGAATGGATTTCACACGATCTTTAAGACATTATTTTGTGTAATTATGCATTGTCTAATTTCTAGTTTTTGTTTTCCATTGGCTAACCTGGAATTGCATGGATTTTATGATGTACTATGTCTTGCTTGGTAAAGAAAAGGTTTAAAGGACTTGTACATACTGGGTGTTTGTGGAAACCATAACAAATAAGGCTTGAAGGTTACATTTTTAACACATTCAAAGACGGATATGGAATCCATATGAACATGTACCTATAAAGAAAGTGATCCCTCAACTAGAAAGTTACATTGGAAAGTATTCCAAGTGTTCGATAATATTTTTGATAGTTGGGTTTTGCTTGTTAATGAACAAAAATGGTGGACGATTGATACCCAATATGTCCCCCCAAAAAAACATGGTAATTGTGGGCGCTTTCTTTTATGTGTAAATGATAAAGAGAAACCATTTTTCTTAGAATAAAACCATATCCCTTTAAGGGCATAAAATCTAAATTAAAATTTTGAATATAAATAGTTTTTCATGGAGGAAAAATACAACCATTGAGGGAAAATTATCTCATATTAATTTTGAGTTAAATATCTAAATATGCCCAATGATTCCAATCCAAATAAACTTGTAGAAATGTGTAAGTAAGTTCATAGATAAAGTGTTTCCCAAAATACCTTAACCACATTTTCATTATGCATGCCCTTTCTTGAATTTAATTTCATATTTATTGATTGTGTTTGATGTCCATAGTGTTTGACCACTAAATGTGGTATGTGTGAATCTATCCCAAATTCTATAATGCTTAGTTCTAGAATAAAAATTGTATGAGGAATACAATTTGGTGTTCATCGGGATTTAAGTATTCTTGGATTTGTATATTAAAAGAAATTTGTGTGTTGCATTTTTGGATAAAAAAAAAATCATGTTTGGTGTTAATGGGAGTAGTGTTGGGGCACTACATATAAACCTCATGAGGATGGTTAAGTAGTATTGATTGTGTGAACTTGAGAGTCAAGTAGAATTATAATCCATGATGTGAATTTGTTTGAAGAAATAGATTATTTTTTTTCTTTTAATTACAAATGAAGAAGACTAGGAATTACATAATGAATACCATTGAATGGTTGGGAATGATTTGGATGGTTTCATTATTGGTATGAAGTGTTCATTATAGAGAAATTATTTATGCTCTTGTATCACATGTTGTCTATGCTTGATTGATTATTGACACTTGAATCTGTTAGGACCGAAACGACAACCTCACGAGGATAAAAAAAAACCTGCATTTTTATATCGGTGGTACTCATCTTTACTTTAAGATTTTCTTGGGAGTCTAGATCTTCATAATATGGGACTTTGCAGAATTTCATCCTGGTAATCAAAGAAATATAAAGATTGCAATAAAAAATAACAAGAAAGAAAATGTTTTCTTTTCTTTTTAAAGAAAGTTCTTGAGAAATGATTAGGAACTACACACTTCATACATTTAAAAAAGATAGACAAAATTTCCTCACATCCATTATAGTTAAGCTAAATATTTATGATCACATAAAATAAAAAGAATATGGTCTTCATGCATAAGAGAAATTTAAGAGAGTGGACACATGGGAAGATCAAATAAAGATAATGATAGATCAATATCAAATACTTTATACTCAAAACTCAGAGTTACAAAGCACAGTTAAAACTGATCCTGAAATAGCTCTCTTGGAATTTCTGAAAAAATATATAGTATGTTGCAAAGCCTTGAAATTTAAAATGTGTTTGTCCTTAGGACTAGGATTAAGGATCATGCGAACCATAAAGATAATATAAAAAAGAAGTAATATTGTAGAAGGAGAATGGTGGGCGATAATAGAACATCAAGACCTAGAAAGAAGATAGGGAGAAGTTATTAGACTTCGATTAAACCTTTCTAGTTAAAGAATCAGAATAACTGGATGAAAGAACTGATAAAGAAAGAAAGATGTGATCAGCGTAAACTTACTATTATGGTCTCTCGTGTCTTAACTTGCTTGCTTCCTTCCTTTTATTGTCTTCATTGATAGTAACATGAACCGTCTCAACTATTTCTTGCCCTTCATTGGTCAATTTGTTGATTTCTTTTTTGAACCATTCTTAAATATAGTTTTTCATTGGTGTGATGTTTATCTCATGTTGTATTTTAATGTTGAATAACTGACCTTCCAAGTCTCTTAAATCAAGAGAAATACCATGTACTGCTTCCTCAATATCTTGATTTTTCATGGAATAGTCCACTAGCCAATTATCTATGTCATCTTAATTATATTCGAGTATGCCATAAAACTTTTCAATTGATAACCCTTTAAATATCTCAACTTGTTAGTCAAATTGTTTGTTGGGAACATTGAGTTGAGAATTAAATCAGGGATGATTTTAGGGGCTAAATTTCACTCATGGGCTAATTTTCCATGGTTTTTCCCAAAACAATATTTACCATTCTAAAAATGATTCACCCAAATTCTATAGGATAACATTATTTTACCTTAAAAATTGAAAAAAGCTTATACAGACTATATTAAATCCTTAGAAATTTAAATATTTTTACAAAAATATCGCCAAACATTTTATAGTTGGCATATGAAGGATTAGTAAGATTCGCCAAGGTTTCTACATTTTAAAATAAATTTCCATCCTTAAAATCATCCATGGAATTAATTTAGGGTCTTGTACTTCATTAGTACCTCCTTCTAGGTCTATCTCCATGGTCCTCTTGAAAAGTTCTTCCCTTTTCAGTATGGATTCACTGCATGCTTGAACAATATTATTCAATTTTTTAGTCTTTTCCTTCCAGCAAGAATTTAGTTGTTTTATCCGACTTGGGGAAGCTAGATCCTCCTCTCTTCTTCTTAGTTCCGTCATGTTAGAGACTTTGATTCCAAAGGGTAATATAGCATTGTTATCGCTCAGTTTGTAGGAGAGGGTTTAGGTTAGCTTGAGTCAAGGCTTCAAACTGGCGTAACAGGAGCTTCCCCACCCACTATCACCTCGATGGGGAGCTCTTTCTATTTAGGATGGCTGGTCCAAGGGAGATGTCCCTAGTAATCTGGTTTTCTGAAAGGGAAGGGTCAAAGTTTAAGTATTTCAAAGGTTAAGATTAAGCTTCCCTTCATAGATTACTGCCAATATGATAGTCAAAAGAAGAAATCCCACTGATAAGGGCACCTGTTTGTGAGACAAGACAAATAAAACTAAAATGTGCTGCAATGGTTAGTACTTCAAATATCAATGACTATCCTCAAAATATGTATATGAGCAATGATCAAGTGTAATTATTGACGAAGTCAATGATTACTTATAAAGGCAAAGGCTTATAGAACTTCTTCAATAAATACAAAATGGTGAAGGCATTCAATGTATACAATCAAATCCTTGTATTATCACAATGCAGTTATTATGCTCATACACCAATATTATTGTTGCGTCACAATTGCAGAATTAGGGTGACATCAGCCCTAAAATTTCAAAGAGCTAAACGTTTTATCAAACAAGCTTATGGATGTGATTAGTAACTCAAAGTCTATCAAATCAGGTGACAAATGTCAAAATGTTTTGAGCCAAGCTAGGGTTTTAGACAAGTATGACGTCACCTATAATGTTGTTGTTGTTAGGGTTAGGGTTAGCTAGTCAAGAGGTGGACGTTTTGATAAATCAACCAATGAAATTGCATAAAACCTCTATGGCTATGAAGAGACAACTCAATCACAACTTTTGATCCAAACAAAGTTTCAAAAAGAGAATAAAGTTATCAGCATTAGGGTTAGTTCTAGACGCTAGGTTAGTTTAGGGTTTCAAGTAAAAGAGAGTTTGAAAGAGTGTTTAAGAACAAGCAAGCTCAAGATTATACTTCTAGATTAGTGCCTTGGGTTAATGGAGTCAAGTGGAGTGAAACTAATGGCTTTGGAAAGACTTAAACTCAAATACAAGAGGATTAGGGTTTGATGATGCTGCTATGGCAGGGCCACCAAATCAAAACCCTAAGAAGAGAAGGCTTATTTAGGTGTAGCTAAAGCTAGGCCTAATGCTTGCTCTTCTTTCCTTAAGACTCTTTTGGAAAAACGGCTAGCTAATAAACACAAACCTATGGC
>ML781461.1:559566-576376 GCA_009831015.1 Picea engelmannii | reverse complement strand
CCCCTGGGCCTTTAGCCCCTTCTTCCCACAAGACAAAATGTACCCTGAGAGGTCATCCTAATGGCCAGAATAGGGGAATGGGATGGATGAGCGGGGTATAAGATGTAAAAGTGATAAGATGGTGGGAGCGGACGATGGCTCTGCAAACCCCTTTTGGTGGCTAACCAAAACCCATGAATACCGGCTTTCTAAGTTACCCTATCAATTACCCCAACAGTGGTCAAGTGGATTAGTGTAAGATCCAAACAGTCATCAGAAATGAAAGGAGCCTAATGCATATATAAGAAGGTTATAACAATCAAATATGACACATACCATGATACCTCGGACCAATTACCTCATGGAGCAAGAATCCTTACTGATGCAAACCTAGGCCTGTAGTGATGGAAGTTGCTACTGCTGACAGGACAAGTCTGGCTGAGAAGAAGAAAGATGGGCCCTCAAGGGCCATGCTCAAGTCGATCCGCTCTCGTACTCCATGTCTGGGATCATGTGGGCCTCGAGACATGATCTCCTAGTTATCCCTAGATATCGGGGATAACAAGCATCAATGTAGAAACCTTATATATTCTTCAGATCAGCATGCAAATATTCATGGAAGACATGTGCCATCGAACCAAAAGAAACAATATTTTTCGAAAACTCCCATGCCTCTGTTATCAATGCCATTCTCTTCTTAGTATTTATTTCTACATAACACTTGGCTGATGTGAGTAGGATTGAAGATCCTTTTAACTTAACAGTGGGTGTGGTTGGTTTGAATATTGACAAAGGACTGGCAAGAAGTGGAAGAGGCATTAAGGTGTCTTCTAGCTCACTGGTCCTTTCTTTTAAATTATTGTTTTCTTCTTCCAAACCACCAATAGAATCATCAAGAGAATCCCTGGTTGCTTTGTGAATTTTATAGATTTGGGATGGTTGAATATATTTTAGGTCAACCTTTGAACGAGATTTTCCCTTCTTATTTTTCTAATCACCTTTTTCTATAATCAATTTTTTTAATTCCTTTTCAAAAACAACACTTTGGAGTGCCCTTGAACCAAAAGAAGCAATATTTTTTGAAACCTCCCATGCCTCTATTACCAATGCCATACTCTTCTTAATATTTCTTTCTACATAACTCTTGGCTGATGTGAGTAGGCTTGAAGATCCTTTCAACTTAACAACGAGTGTGGTCGGTTTGACTATTGACAAAGGACTAGCAAGAAGTGGAAGATGCATTAAGGTGTCTTCCATCTCCCTGATCCTTTATTTTAAATTAGTGTTTTCTGCTTCCAAACCACCAATATAATCATCAAGAGCATCCCTGTTTTCTCTGTGAATTTTAGAGATTTGGGATGACTGCATATATTTGAGGTCAACCTCTAAACGAGATTTTCCCTTCATATTTTTCTAATCATGTTTTTCTATAATCAATTTTTTAGATTCCTTGTCAAAAACAACACTTTGGAAAGTAAATCACTCTTCTTCACTGAAGGTCTCATTCTCAATGATCTCTAATGATGAATTTTGTTGGGGCATATTTCCTAGCTGATAAATTGTGGGAAACATTTTCTCAATATCCGACTCAAGCTCCATGTCTTCAAGAGAGAAGTTATTGATGTCATTTTCCATGAGATTGTATTATTCCTCTTGCACAACATTCTTCCTCTTTTTTCTCAGAGGGATCTTTTGTGAGCTATCGATTTTTCCATGGTGGGATTCTTCTCTCCTCCACTGCTTGAACTATTGTTGGTAATTTTATTATTTGTGTGAGTCGTTGGATCATTGCTTCAGGATGTGGTTGTTTTAGGAGTAACAACTGGAGACTATGTGCTCTTTTCACTGGGACCCTTTCCTTTTTTCTTGTAAAACTCATTAGTACTAAGTATTGTTTCCAAGTCACCAGCACTGTGTACAAGATCACCTTGGTTGTTATCTTCTTCTTCACTCAAAATAGTATGAATGAACAAGTTGTTGAATCCCACTAACAGCATATGTTCCACAAATATTTTTTTAGGGTCAAACCCTTTTATCTTTTCATCATAATTCATATTTACATTGTTGAAGTGATTCACAAACTCTTCAATTTTATTTATGTTCCTGGCTATGAAGTCTCCAATTTTCCAAAGAAAGGGGATGAATTTATTTTTCCATTTTTTGTGGAAAAAGTGCAACCAGAAATTGTATTGTCTTTCCACTTCCATAAAAAACAATTTATCATATACATGGTATGGAAGAAAAGAGGGATTTTGTTTGGAATAGAAGATCCTAATGACACTGTGATTTTCCATATGTTCTATCATTCCCTTTTTCTCCAAGAATTTATTATCCTGGTCAGATATCCTGGGGATATTTTTACCAAACAACAGTCCTTTAAAGACTAAAATGAAATCATTGTAAACTTCGTAAAAACACAGAGAATTATTGTGTCTCCACAATGCTTGATACCAGAAGGTAACTGGATCTATTTTACAATTCACCCTTTTACATATAGTTAATTTTGGAAATTGACAGCAATACACTATTGCAAATGCCAAATAGGAATCCATAAATAATTTCTTGTCCCTTTTGTAATGTGATAATTGGGATGAGATTTCAATGGAAATCAATTTTCGCCATTCAAATATATCCTTCTCTTTAACTGTAAAATATAAAATATAAAGAATCACATGAGAAATGGTGGCAGTGATTTCCTGGCCTGTCAACCTAGTAAACAACCAAGCGATCTCCCGAAAGGGGTTTTTAAAAGAGTCAACCTAAATCTTGGTTATGTATTCTATAACAGCCGCGAGATTCTCCAAAAACTCAGGCAAAAGATCCAGGACATTGTCATGTTTCTTCATAAAAATATCCGCAATCCTCTCCTTTGAAGGTAAGTGTTGGCTTAGGGAGCTTCAACATCTTATGAAAAACTTGCAGTGAAAGGGGAATGGGGGAATAATCTTGGAGTTGTATAATTCATTGGCTCAACACAGACTTCTCAACGCACCATGCAACAAGTTCTTTGTAGTTGAATACCTCAAAAACACGCCCTGTGTGAGAAATTTTCAATTTCCAGATTACGTCTTTTTGTGCAGGAGGAGACGAGTAATATGAATATGCTCTGGACCACTGAAAGTCCTGGTCTTCACAACCAAAAATATTCAAAGTATCACCAAAAAACCATTGTATAGATGCTACTACCATAGGTTGATGAGAGTGTTCTTTCAACTGGATGATAACTTGAAATGAATCCTTTCAGAGAGATAACAATAATATAACCTTTGGAAAATCGTGTTTTAATGCAATTTAATGAAAAATATCCTCAAGCCCTTCGTTATTAATGACGATATTTACGGAGCATGCATGATTAGTTATTAGCATTAAACCACACTAAATGCATATTGGGAAAAACACGAAGATGGCAGGGATGGAAAAGAGCAATTTGAATTTGGGGTTTTTTGTGAGCCCACAAACCTGGGAACTCATGAACCCACAAACAATAAAAAATAAGCTAAGTGTTGCAAAGAGGTTGGTCATACTTGGATATAGGATAAACTAAATACTTAGGGGCTTGGTACCTGTGATGATTCTAACAGTTATAATGTAGATCACGGGCCTTTGGGTGAAAAGTGGAGATCGTGGAACTTGGAAGATGAAGGCTTGAACCCGTGAACCTACAGTTGCAAAAATGGTTAAGTATATTATAACAAGGCGGTCGTTCAGACTCATGACATAGCAACATGGATGGAGATGAATACCCACGAGTCTGTCAACCTGTGAACCCATCAATTTTTGAAATGCTACTAAGTATGGTAACTAGAAAGGGAAAAGAGAAGGGAGAAAAGAAAAGGGGAATGAGGGTAGGTATACAAGAGGGAAAAGAAATGGAAAAAAGAAGTTGGTAAAATAGAAAAGGAAGGGAAATTTTGGAAGAGGGAATTGATCTCAACAGTGATGTACGATTAAATTATTTATGTTTGAAAAGGACAAAAAAAATTGGGACAATTTGATTGTCTATTATCTCTTCTATTGGCTCAAGAGAATTAAGTCCATTATATTGGAGGAGATTGTACTTAATTGTGTGAAGGAAAGCCTAGGTCAAAATCCTTGGAAATTCCAATGTATGGTTGTATAGCCAACCATTTGACCCAAGTTGAATTTGAATTATTCTAGGGAACATATGCGACTTTTAATGTGAATTTTATTAAGGAATTAAAACTCACGTAGGGAAATTTTAGATTGTTGTGAATTGGTTCCAAGTTTCTCTATTATTTGTATGAGGAATGTAATTAGGAGGTATGTAATGGATGATTAGTAGTCTTGGCCTTGTTTTTAAGCTGAAAATTGTGTTTCCTCTCCTAGATAAATATTGTGGATATAGTAAGTCACATGGGAGTAGTGTACAATGTGGAATTTGGACTTTGATCACTATTGCTTGAATAAGTAATTTATTTATAAATACTCTGCAAATGGGTAGAGTTATATTTTTCTAAATTACTTAGAGCAATGATCATAATTGAATACATTAATTGCTTTATCCATTGTCAACTATGTGATTGAATTAAAAATACATCTTGTAAATGAAGTGATCCATGGCCTTCTCAAAGCTTTATTAACTTGTGATTGTTAAATAAATTATATGATTAGAGATAAAAATATATATCGTGGATGGAAATTAGTTCGATTTAAGTTTATATTATTAACATAAGAATAATTGAAAATTTGATTTTGAATTCTTTTTTACTAACAAGAATGCATACTTGATATATTCTTTATATGAGAAATTGAAGAGGGGTGAGATTCCACTCTTGATGAATGTCGGTGTTGCATTATTAAGGAGAATGGGACGAATGTATGGCATGTGGAATGCAAAAGTTAGCTATTTTGGTACTTATGCTTTGGATATATGGTCATATGAGCAATTAGTGGTCCTAGAGAAGCTTATAAGCTTATGGGAGGAAAAGTAAAGTATCCCTTGCATTTGGATAGAGTTGAAGGTTAGGTTAAACCTAGAAATTCCTCTTGTGATAGGCTAAATCTTGTGAAAATAAATAATAGGATTCCTAATCCTGTGAAATGCATGGTTTTCCTAGGCTTGTTTGAGGTTTTGGCATATGCATTAATGTAAGAAAAATGGCATGAAACAACAAGAATTAACTAAGTTAATAACTAGAAATCATAAGTGACTTCATGGTTGAAAATTCGATTGATTTGTAATCATCGTGATAAATATACTATTATAAGGAAACTATTCATGTATGTAAGTGAGTTATCCACGATAGAAAAACTTGAAAATTGTTATTTTGGATTGAAGCCTTCTACTTGGTTCATTAATGTATTTATTATAAAGATAAGAAAATGACACTAATGAATTTGGGACTTGAAGAAATGATTGTGATACGAAAATGGTTCAGATGAGGGCTGAATGTAGTTCTATCCAGTTGTGCCTTGAAGCTAGAATCATGAATTTGCCTAAACATTAAAAATTAAAATTTTGGTAAAAAATATGGTAATTGGTTTTTAAGGATGGAGATTGTAATGTCAAGGTTGCTTATGGGTGAAAAAGGTAACTTTTAATTGTGAAAGACATAAGGAATGTAAGAGTGAAATGTAAATATGCAGTTATAAATGACAACAAGTGTTCGTTGAATATCCTAACTTACAATTGTATGTGTATGATTTGCTACTTGTTGTTATGAAAATTTGATTGTATGATGAGATGGACCATCAATGTTGTTTATGCAACTAATTTGTGTCCTATTTTCAGTGTAGAAAGCTCAAAATTGCTATAGAATAAAAAATAAGGATAAATACAAATCTTATATATGATAGTAAGAAGAGAAATGAATACTTGATGCTTCAACTAGGAGAATGATAATTGTGCATAACGTGCAATCATTTTGATTAAGTCGAATATGAGTTATATAACTTACAAAGACTAATATATCAATATGGTATGGTCGATTGAATGTTTAGTTTTGATATGGTATGTTTTGATTGTATGTCAAAACTTGTTTAGTATGGCATGTGCCACTTGTTGGGTAAATGGTATGTTTTTTTATTTCATCAAGATGTTCACACTTCAAAAAAAATATGAAATGAGATGTTCACGAGGGAAATATGTAATTCCCTAACTTTCTTAGTTTTTTTTTTTTGCATTGAATAAGGAGGTTAACAATAGATTTGTTGATGATTTCATGGGTATTATTTGTATAGAATGGGTTTATATCTACACTTGTGACATGTGGAATGTTTTATGAGGATGATTTTATATTCTTGCTTGTTGGGTAGGTAGTTGTGTAATATTATGATGACATGATTGTTTTCTATGATATATTAGTTAATTATGTTAAGTAATCACATGTTAATAGATGTTGTTAAGCAAGTATGAATTGTGACAAGTTGACAAGACCTACAGGGCTCCTAGGTGGAAAGGAAGGACCGCGGAAGCCTAATTGTATGTTATGGAAGCATAAATAAATCAAGATACTTTCATTTGATAATCCTCAGATGATTTACATAATTTATATTTATGTTGCAAATGATATCACTAATATTAGTTATACAAGGAATAGGATTTGTGATCGGGATTTTCAAGGAAGAGCTCCAAGGTGAAGTCTGAAAATAAGATCCATGGAGGATAAATGGTGATAAAAATAAATTGAAATTGATTTCAGTTTATTATAATATTGATTTATTTGATATGCGTAGGTGTATGCATGTGTAGGGTACATGGCAGAGCCTACCCAACTTACCAATGGATGGGTGTGGGACACAACCATGTCTTGACAGAGGCATGGAGTATCTCTTTACAGAATGTGTGAGAGGAGTATTTATGTCATGGAGATAGGGGCACATATTCCATACTCCATGATTAATATTGGGAAATGTGAAATAAGGATGTAGAATCCTTACTCCCCTATGGAAAATCTTCTATATTTCGATCTAAGATAGGATGAATTCAATGACCCCTAGATAACTTATTCAAGGAAAACATTTACACACTTTGGAGGGGTAAACTATGATAATAGTATTTAATTCATAAAAAATAAATTATAATTATGAGAAAATATGAAAATGGGGAAACATCGATGATTAATACTATTTTTGAATTATTAAAATGGTGAATTATGCATTGGGGGAGACCTATTAACTAGTTGAATGTCTATCAATAAAATAAATTCGATGGGTTGAGAGAGAGAGGGGGGGAAGGAAATAAATGGGGAAAACTCTATCAAAATTTAGTGAGAATTGGCACTTAGCCCTGAATTCCCTGGATTGGATAAAATATATGAGAAGATAATTGGTTGTGGTATGAATCCATTCATCAGTGGAGTTGTCACTTTCACGATGAGTTCAATGGGTGGAGGAATTTCCATTGACACATACTCTAGGATAGTGGTTGTGGGTGCACATAGCTTGGGGGTATCAGGGAAAGATTTTTTCCTTGGTTGGGAGGAAACTAGTTGGCACCATGAGAGTTGGCCATTGCAAGGAGCCAATGGATAGAATTTCCTTGGAACTATCAGAATGGAATTCTAGGGAAAGTATAACAAATTTGTTTATAAAATGTTTATTTTTGTTGTTCCTTTGGTTAATTTGATTTCTAGATAGAAATCAGTTGGATTGATATATTGACAGTACTAACATGGGAATTGGTACAAAGAAACTATAATATACATGTTTAAATTATCTTAGACAAAAAAAGAATAAGGGGCCTTCTTTTGTTCTTCGGAGGATTTATCAGACCTAGGATTTGATAGGATTTACCAACAAAAATCCCATAAGTGTTAACATATTCAATCTTTGAGGATTGAATAAGGTCTCACCTGAGACACCATGAGAATCACAGAGACCATAAGTCTTGTGTCGGATGTGAAAGAATAAAAAATACATGAAATATCCATCAACTAATCAATCATTCATTCAGAACTACCATAAGTCTATTGTTATGCATCATAATATAAACATACAAACATTTAAACCATAACTCATCAACATGCAAAGATAAGTTTGCTTTAGCTTTCATTGATTAAAATCAAAGACATGTAAATGCATTCTCATACAACACAAGTCTAATCCTACTCAAGGAACATCAATGATAACAAGAACAGAGACATGCCACACGCTAACATCTCTCTATGTCCACACACATTATCTATGAACATCAAAAACTGATACAATACTTAATTGCGAGCTCTCTATCAACTCTCTATTTCTCCTATTTTTTTTACACTCACTATAACTCTCTTCTAGTGACCAAAATCCCAACCCCTTACATATTAATTGCATGCATCCCCCCATGTATTTCAGGGAGCATGGAAATCATAACTAACTTTCCAACTCATCCATAACCTCGACCATGACCAATCAGGTTGTTACAATAGTAGTTACAAGATATTATAGAATATATTCCCTAATATGGTATGCATGTGATCTATTTAAGTCCCTTACGCATGGTGCACAATGGGTTGGAACGCATATTATCTCCTTTGTTGGTGAATATGTTAAACTTGGAATTACGCAGTGTATTTTCTTGGGCCCTCGCGCAATGTTGACTTGTGGAACACACACAACTTCTTCAAAAACTTAGGTACCAACAAGCCCCCAAAACTATTAGTTCAATTGTCCTCGATCCAATGACACAATCTAGTCATTATCTCATCATTAAGTGGTGAAATCAAAGGGCTTGGCTTAGTGGGATGGATGACTCATGTTACAACCCTGCACAGGTCCTAAAAGTTTTTGAATGCTTCCTTGTAATGTACATGAGGTTGTGTCCTTTGAACTCTGGGATCTTGACCTCTCCCTTGTCAATATCGATCTGGGATGGGTGAATATATATGTCGTTTAGCATACGCTCTCGACCTTTATATGATATATGGGCCAATTCCCTTCATTAGGACTTGGAAACACTACCCCTGGGTCCTTCTAGTTGTAGACCAAGGTGACTCCTTCATCATTCCTGACCTTTGTGTTCTTATCTCTCTCAGGATTGTGGATAGTGGAGAAGAGGCAGACAATTGTAAACGATAGAGGGGACAACCCGTAGAGATGGAATTCCTACTTTAGCAAAGGTGTCGATTCATGGCGATGGGATCAAAGGATCTTAGACCTTGTGAATTGAGGTGTCCATCTCATAAGCCTCGAATAGCATTTTAGATAACTGTTTGGGGGCTCAAAACCTAAAGTTAGCAAATTCTAAGTTGAGTTCTCTACCCAATAAATGAACCCACATATGCAGCTCTCATGGGGATTCAACCTTGGGGATTTGGGCCTCTTGTGTAGACTATAACCTCTTGTGTACCGCTCACCTATTGTAAGTGGCCATATTGCCAGGGAATTTGTAGTTGAAGTAGAATTACCAATATTTTTCTCTATGAAAACGAAATGGCCCTAGAATATGAGAATTATAAATGGTCATGTATTGAATTTCTCGCGTTACCACTCACTCTATTAGGCATGTGTTTGACTCTATTGATTATACGTGTTGTGATGATTGTGCTTGATCCTATATAGGTGAAAATATGTTGTGTTCATCACCAAATTGTATCGGTATATCATTGAAATACCTGGTGGAATGTTTCACCATAATTGTATGTGACCCTTCATGCTATGTGACTTGGTGGAACATGATTGTGTGACCTTTAATTTTTATTACTAGCCATATGTCATGTATCTCGCATGTGAAAGCCTATTATCCCATATGGAAACTTGTATGTCTTTCATTACTTGGAACACTTAAATGAATCGTCGAGATATTTAGATGTCCCACCCTATCATGTCCCCTCTTGTCTTGTCCTAAATTACCTAACTTTAACCTATCCTTTTATTTATATCTACCTTTATTTTTATCTACCTACACCTACTCTAAGATAATTGTGAGAGTGTGGAATGTTTAGGGTGCATGTGACCCTTGCAGGCTATAATACACTTTGATCTGGCTCTAGTTAATGAGGCCTTTGAGGGGTTTACCTTGTAAAGTATCCAAATTTGTTTCCCTTGCTTCACTTATGTATACTAAGATAAAGGGACCTACCCGACACATGTGTATTTTTCCTGAGTTCTTCATGAACGTGTTTTCATATAGTAATACCAAAGAACCAAGTTGTAGAATCTTATAGTGAATTTTGTGGTCATGCCATGCCTTCTATCTCTACTTCTCAACCAATTGGTCATGTCTCGCAATGAGTCGGTCCTCCTCAAGTTCTATTATCTCTTCCAACTGTTGTTGAAGGGATTGTTCACCCAAAATTTGTGTTGCGAGAGTAATACATAAATTGGGTTTGACAAACTCTAAGGGAATTACAACCTCTTTTCCATAAACCAACCTAAAAGGGGGGTGTTTTGTCAGTCATTTACATGTTGATCTATAAGCCCAAAATATTGTTCAAATTCATTGATCCCATTCCTCACATTGCACGTCACATACCTTAGTGAGGATGTGCTCCAAGATATTTTTGAAGGCTTCAGTTGTGTTGTTAGCTTGTGGATGATAGGGTGTGCTCTTTTGGTGATGGATCATAAATTCTTGAGTAAGTGTGTGGATGGTGTCATTCAAAAAATGTGCACCATGATCACTCATTAGCACCTTTGGGAATCCAAATATGGTGATGATATTCTCAAATATGAAGCGTGTTGTCATGTCTATGGTGCAATATTTGATCGACACAAATTTTGGCCATCGTTTCAAATACTTTGTGGAAATAAAAATACATCATGTATAACTTCTGCATGTGGGGGGGTTGATAGGACCGACAAAATTAATTGCCCATTTTTTGAACATTTCGAGCACTATGATTGGGACAAGAAACACTTCATCTCTTTTGCAAGGCTTCTCTATTATTTGGAAGATGTCACAACTCTTGTATTATTCCTCGGTATCTTCAAATATTGATGGCCATCATAACACTACTCGGAGAACTTTCAATGTTGTTTCTTTTTCGGTGTTATGTCCCCCTGTAATGCCTTCATGTTCCTCATAAATGGTTGTGTAGAATTCATGTTATAGCATAGATCTGCATAGGATTCCATCGGTTCCAAGATGGTATGTATGACTTGCGATCAACTGGTAATCAGCGTTTTAGGTCACCAATTTTATCCATTGTGTTTTAAGTGTATTTGTCCGACGCTTGACCTATTGTAAGGCAGGTTTCAATATCTGCAAGTTGATCCGACATTGTTTCAATTCTAAATATTGTGTGTCAGGGAGATCATCATCTAAAATGCCTCTAGCTTCACCTAACTCTATTTGTGAGAGATGGTGTAGCCCAACATTATGTTTGTCAAGTTTAAAAACTACTTCAAAGTCAAAATATTGAAATAGTAAAATCCATCGGCATAATCTCCCCCAACACTTTCTTGTTAACCAAATACTTAAGTCTTGAATGGTTGGTAAAATATTTGAAGGACATGTCAAGTAAGTAATGTCTAAATTTCTGCAAGGAATAGACCATCACCAAGCCTTTTGTAGATTTTAACCTTGTACAATATTTTACTACAAATAGATTTTCAATAAAAGAACAGAACAGATACAATGGAAAATACACACATTACACAGATATTTTCCCCTGGAAACCCAAAAAGGGAAAACCAGCATATATTGTATTCATTCATAGTGATACATTGTTTACAATACAATATACATATAGGAGCCAGTGGCATCCAAAACCCTAATCCATTGACCTGGATTAGTCAACAACCCTAATTCCTTAATTGGAAATAGAAAACCATCGAAAAAAACCATGTGCCAAAAAAATTCCCAACAATGGACACGAAAATCGAGGCAACACAAAAAAACAAGGCAAAAATGTGGCATGTTTCCCGAGGAAAAAAATATTGGGGGCATTGCCACCCCTACACACCCGACGTAACGTAGAAAACACTAAGGCTATTCATGCAAAGAATATAAAACATACCCAACATTCTCCCAATTGTTGTTTTCTTTGCATACAGGGAGTTATAGGGTTACATAGTCAATAATCCAGGGCAGCAATGCCCATGGATCCTCTACACCAAGATAAATTCTCAGTGCTCACAAATTTTGTTAATGAATCTGCAACATTCTTCAGAGTGTCCACCTTCATCAACAACACTTTATTTTCTTCAACCATGTCTCTCACAAAGTGATATTGAATATCAATATGCTTTGTCTTTGAATGATAAGTCAAGTTCTTCGCCATAAAAATTGCACTCTGACTATCACAATCTATCCTTACAGCTTGTTGTTCCAACCCAATACCTGAACACAATATTTGTAACCATATTTATTCCTTACTTGCATGAGTGGTTGCCATGTATTCATCTTATGTATTTGAAAGTACCACTACAGCCTGTATTTTACTCATCCAACTGATTTCTCCTCCAAACAGGTTTAACACATACCCTCTTGTAGATCTCCTATTATCTAGATATCCATCCCAGTCTGTATCCAAAAAGCCATGTATTTACAACACTCTGTCCAAACCTGGTCTTCCTTGGTAGCATAATCCATAGCTAGTAGTGCCACGCAAATACCCGAAAACCCTTTTTTATTTTTGTTCAATGCTCCTTCCCTAGTTTTGACATACCCAACACCTTTTCTCTATGTGGTCATATAGTTCTTCTTTGAGTCTAATAGCTTCATACTAGGAAAATATATTGGGTGATTAATGTGATTTTCCTTGGGTTGCATGAGCAATACGCCAAGTGCAATCAAGGATGCATCTACATGCATGTGAAATATCTTAGCCCATTTTTGGAATATTAGTATCAACGTCATTACTAATTTTTATTTTAGTGTGTGCAATGCCTCTTGGCATTTCAGGTTCCATATATAGTTTGTTTCTTTGTGTAGTAAATGTTCCAATGGTGTCGCCACCTTTGAATAACTATGAATGAACCTTCTATAGTACCATGTGTGTCCTAAGGTTGCGTGCAATTCCCTTACAAAAGTGGGTTCCATCATGTCCAGTATTTTTTCAACATTTACTTAATTGAAAAGCAAGCTTTCTTTGTAGACGACATGTCCCAGTAATGTTCCAAATGGTTTACAAAAGATGCACTTTTTCAAATTCAATGATATCTTCCATTGTCTACATCTATCTAGAATCAGTCGCAGTGCTTGCATGTTCTCTTTGACTAGGCTAAATACCATCCAACCATCCAAGTAGACCTCTAGAAACTTATGCATGAAGTCCTTAA
This sequence comes from Picea engelmannii, assembly GCA_009831015.1. Taxonomy (NCBI): domain Eukaryota; kingdom Viridiplantae; phylum Streptophyta; class Pinopsida; order Pinales; family Pinaceae; genus Picea; species Picea engelmannii. The sequence continues at coordinate 563,230 of ML781461.1, read as the reverse complement.
AATTTGTGACCATAATTCTAGAAAACCATGTCAGTGAATTCTTCAAGCCAAAGAGCATTACTATGTATGAAAATGCACCCCATTATTTCACAAGGTTGTTTTAGCTTGGTCTTCTTTTGCAATTTTCACTTGGTGATATCCTAAGAAACCAATTGTAAATGCATAGACCTCATGACCACCCATGTTTTTCAGCACCTCATTGGTAAATGGCATTGGAAAAGGGTCATGTACACAAGCTGCATTTAATCCGCGTAGGTCTACACATATTTTGAGGTCGTCTATTTTCTTTGGTTTCACTACCATCGAGATAATCTAGTCATATTTATCCATGGGGACAATGATCTCTGCGTCGAGCATTTTATCTAAGACTTTGAACACTTTTTCTCTGTACTTTGGGTTTATTCAATATGGTCGTTTCTTAGTCAGTTTGGAATCTGGCTGCAACTGAATCTTCATTTCTCCAAGGGATCCCACAATCCCCTTCATTTCCAAAAAAAATCTTGGAAACAGATATTCACATTCTTTCAATAGGTCTACCACTTGTGTGATTGTCTCTTGATCCTAGTAATCTCCAATTACTTCCATTTTAGGTGTCTCTTCCATGCTAATATTATGTTTATTTATTTTTAATGGCCACAAATATTCATGCATAGTGCGATTAGAGGCATTCCCTTGATCCACTTGCTCTCCCTTGGTCTCATTGATTTGTAATCCCTGGGAGTCTTCCTTTTGCATTTCATCAGTATCAATGTTCCAACAATATACTGCTTGTTTTGATTTTTCCATCGACTTGCGGTATGTGCAGAAACATTTTTGTGTGGTATCATTGGTTTTCCTATGGAAGATGAAATCCTTGATTCTCAGTAGAACTTCTCTCTATGTGGAGGCTTCAGACATGAACTGAAAGGTTGCACAGAACTGACTACTTACTTTCTACCAATATCGTGTTTATGTTATCATCTCCTCTTGAATGTACCAACTTCTAGGTACCATTTCCATAATATGGACAAACCTATGAACCCATCATGTGCTAGGAATATTCTTGACCATCCATGGCCTTTGAAAGTATTGTATATGTTCATGATGATCTTCGGTACTCTTGTACAAACCCATCAATTCAAATTCTATAGGGGGATGGAATCTCACTTTAATACACTCCACTACTTCTTCCTATTCAGGTAGCTTTGTGTAGTGTGTCTCCCATGGCCAAGTTTTCCTTTAACCATTATGTCCATAACTTGAATTGTTTGGGTCATAGGAACCAACCCCTCCATCTGTGATAGAAATGTAACTACTAGACTTGTTTTTTCAAACCTTGGTAGGTCACATACCTCTGATCGAATCCAATGCATTCCTTTAGTGATTCGTGTGCATAACTGGGTTAATATCCCATATAGTTTATTATGTCATATGTCCATAGCATCTTCTGAATCTATGTCATAGGAGGAAACATTTTCCAACTCAATTCACCATAATTTGTTGGATTCACATAATATTCTTTGCACCCCATGATGTTGTGTATGTTCTCTATGATCAAAATCTATGCATATTCATTTGTGGGATCTGTGTATCTATCTCCCTCATTTGGATCCAATGACACAATAACGTGCAAAGTGTTTGTCTCAAAGAACATATGTTGTTTCTTCAATTTTAGCACTGCATTTTTATCAAATTCCAAGTAGAGCTGGATACGAGTATGAATCATACATGATTTCAATCACCTCAAAGTTTGATTGGTCTTTTACCCATCAATGTTTAGTTCTACTTGTTACATCCTACCAATAGGGTATATTTTATATTGGTTGGAAATCCTTATATTAATTAGGGAGCACACTAAGTTTGGTTTACCCATCAACTCCCAATATTGTTTTGGAAAAATGTTCACGCCGGATCCCAAGTCCAACATGAAACCATCCATCTCATAGCGTCCAAGCTCAACTATCATCTTGAATTCTCTTCTTGTGTGCTTCTTCTTGCTCACCTAACAAACATCTCATTCTAGTAGTGGGGAAGAAATATTTATAGGTGTCTCCTTGTCCCCCATACATCTCATTAACCTGTGGTTCAATTCCTTTGCAACTTTAGGATCACTTAACAACTTAAGACAACAACTTAAGAATTCACTTACTTGGTTTTCCGATTTGACCTGGTGGTAAGTGTTGGGTTGTGTTTTCTCTTGCGCCATGAATCGCATTTCTTTTTGCACATGTTCTTCCTTCGTTTCCTTATGTTTTACTCATTGTGACTCTTCACGCTTGTAGGCTCCATCCAACAACTTCTTATTTGCACACTATATTTCTTCACACATGCGGGCTTCCTCCATTGACTTGTATGTTTCTTTTTGCATCTCTTCGCATGCACAAGCTTCCTCCAATGACCTATGTGTTACACATTGCAATTATTCACGTGCATGAGATTCCTCCAATTACCTATGTGTTGTGCGTTGTAACTCTTCACGCACTTTGTCCTCTTCTAGATCCATTTGTGTGTTGCGCAAGAATTGCTTCTATTGTGCGATGTCAAACTCATGAGGTTCTCGCACTGCTTTTTTTATCTTTCCTTCTACATTTTGACCTGAAATTTCTCCTTGTTCTAGGTCCATTCCCATTTGGATGCCTCCTCAGGTAACTTCCCATACATCAATGTCTTATTTTGTCTTTTGAAATTCACGCAACTCTACAGTCACCATATTGCAGTCCCTCTTCTCTTCCCATTTTTCCAATAAGTATGGGAAATCTTCCATGACTTGATTTACACTATGGAAATTATCCATAGAGTGCATGTGGTTTGGTACATAAGTGTGACAAATGTCATACTTCGCCATAATTAAAGAAGGTAGGTGGTTTTCCTCCACCACCACTATATTCTCTTCCTCTTCCTTTTCCATAGCCTCCTCTCTAGCCTCCTTGGTATCCTCCTCTATCAAATCCTCCACAGTATCCACCCCTTTGTTCTTCTTAGACCTGGAAATCATATTTGTGTTCTTGCATCAGCTATAGAAACCGGTAGTTGTTCACGTCATGGCCCATGGATTTGCAAAAATCACAAAATGGAGTATGCATACTCTTATGATACTTCTATATTGTTGGGAAACGGGGAGGTATGTGGCCCCATTTCCTGCAAATCTCACACCATTCGAACTGTGGTCATGTTGGGAACATATTTGGCACACTCATCATTGTGTAATTTCCCAGCGTGGGACACTTATTTCTATTGTGAATTTCGGTGTGACATGTAGTACACCATACATTATCACTTGTGACATTAGCCTTACCCATATCTTATAGTTGTATAGTGAGGTTTGTGAGTTGGGATTGTACTTGTGACAACACTACTAAAGTCTCGCCACCTCCTAGTGTAGCTTCTAGGCACATTTCAATTTCCATGGCCTCTGCTTGGGTCTTCACATTCTGCTAGGTGAAGGGAACTCAAATGTGAGGAAAGAGTCCAACAATAAACCATTCTCTATGTTGGATGTCTTGAATTTGAAATGTCAAACTATCCAACAAAATATTGAACCGCTGGTCAAAATCCCACACGGTTTCACTAGCTAATTGCTTGATCTCTTTGAATTTCATAATGCACTATAATTCTAACTTAGGATTATGGAATTCCCTAAGTATATATATCTTTATATATATATATATATATATATATATATATA
>ML781461.1:543965-559514 GCA_009831015.1 Picea engelmannii | reverse complement strand
GAGAGAGAGAGAGAGAGAGAGAGGACCTAGCTTGTCCCATCGATGCATTTAGCCTTGTACTTCATGTACCATGTAAGAGATTTGTCTCTAAAGGTAGTCTCCAACTACACAATCTTGGATGCTTCATCCGTGATTCTCTTCATGGAACATGTAGCTTAACACGTGAACCAGTGTTTCTCTGCATCTTCTCTTCATGTCCCATGAAATTTGGTAAGCCTCAAAGTTGAATCTTGGTTCTCCATACTCGATATACAATTGTTTCTTCCTAATGAGTATTGCTTGGTGTTCATATTGATGCTCCTCTTGATGAAGTATTTTTGACTTGTATCTTCTTCTTATTTTTCTCCTACTCTTACTTCTAGTCTTTCTTATTCTACTCTTATCTCTCCACTTTCTTCATTTCTTTCTTCTTGGTAACAAATTCACAAGGGGTGTGGTTTAAAGAGGGGGTTCCTCCATACTCTCTCCTCTTCTTCAATGAGGGATCCAAAAGAGCTCCCTATTAGTAGTTGTGCAAGCCTACTCATAAATGTTAAGGCCTCTACCCCTTCTAGAAGGGCTCAATCACTCTATTTTTCTACTTCTATGTTGCTTCTCAGCATCCCATCCTCATCTAATGTTATTACCTCTCCTTATAGCCAAGGGGGTCTGACTTCATGGTATTCATCCCTACTTCTACTACTTTTGGTATCCTCTCTTGATACATTTCTCCTAATGTTGTGTCTCTTTGAAAACATCTCTTATTCTATGTTTCTCTCTGGCATAAGACTTTCTCCCGTACAACCTCCTAGTGAAATTTATTTTCTCTTCTTCTCGGACCCAACTACTCATTCTTCACCCCTTGTTTTCTCTTCTCCACTTCTTTACTTGAATTACCTCCTTAGCTCCACTCTTCTTGTGTATGTCTCAACTATGTTTCTCCTCTACTCTTCCAGATCCATTATTGTCCCACCTCATCTTCTCTTTCTATGGATCCCTTATCATGTATCTATTATTTCTTTCTTTTCTCCTCTTCTTTCCACCCCCCCATGTTGTAGGTATTTTTCACCCTACAGGATTTGATCTCCCTTAGGTTCTACCAGCGCCTAAGATGGGAATAGAGACATAAACTAAGGATGTTCCTAGATCTAATTCATAAATGAAAACCTCCAAAGAATATGAAATATTTCCAAATATCAAATCAATCATGCATGGATTGACAACAGATCTAATAGCATATCATAACAAATAATTATACTAATTCTCTACCAATGAATACATAAACTTGTATGAACAATTAGATAGAGGAAAACATCCAGTATGTCTTCTATTAATCAAAGAAGAAATATTACAACTTACAAATGAGAATTTGATGTAATGGTCTCCTTCCAAGCTCCTTTCCCAAGTCTTGCAACCAAATCACTAGAGTAACCTTGATAGCTCTTTCCTCCTCCTTCCCATGGGAAATGGCTTGGTTCCTATAGGGATTTAGGATAAGGCCATATAGTTATTAGGATAATATTATCAAGCTCATAATGGAATCCTTCTCGAGACTAAACCCCAAGAAATCAGTGGAATATCTCATCCGTCGAAATCAAATCCAAAAATAGGAGCTTCTAGGCTCAGTCGCGACCTATACACACAAACAAAGTGATCAATCCCTCTTTGGCAAGCCATAGGGAGTGACCGACCCTTTTGGTCGCACTCTCAATGAAGTAAAAAGGTGACCAAACCCTTTGGTCGCTCCCCCAATGAAGGAAAAATGTGACCAAACCCTTTGGTAACTCTTTGGCAAGCCATAGGGAGAAACTGACACTTTTGGTCACATCCTCAATGAAGTAAAAAGGTGACCAAACAATTTCGTTTCTCCCCCAATGAAGGAAAATTGCGGTTAAACCCTTTGGTCGATACTTTAATCAAGGAAGGGGCTGATGGAACCTCTTTCGGTCACTCTTTTAATGAAGGAAGGGGGTGACCAAAAAGAAACTTTGTTGAAAACCCAAGGAAAAATTGGTAGGTTTTAAGGGTTAAAATAAGGGGTTTCTAGGGGATAATTACCTAGATATTAGGTGAATTTTATGTGATAATAACCTAATGATTAGGTGGAAAATAAAATTATAAAATATGCCCTCTAAAGTGTGAGGTCAGGAGAGGTGTCTGATGGCCAAAACACTTTATAAATAAAGTCACAGAGTTGTGGGAAAAGAAGCTTGGAGAAGAGCATCATCAATCCTATAGAAAAATATTCTTGAGGTGGGAATACCCATGCTCGATAAGAAATACAAGAGCATAGCCACCATAAATACACTCTGGATCCATGCTTAAAATAAGTAATGGGATTATGGCCACAACATAATACACCATGGATCCATCAAGAACCAATCATGACTTGAACATGGCCACGAAAGTATACACTATGGATCCATGAAAGATGCAAGTGAAATCATAGGCATGGCCAAGTACAAATGTGTATCTATGTCACATCATACAAATCGGTGAGATGACTCAATAACTGAGTAATCAGTGAACTTCTCATGAATATTCTCCATCATAGATTGGGAAAGAATATCATCTAATAGAAGTGTGATCTTTCCCAAGGTCTTCTTCCTTAATCCAAATGGTATGAATCTACGACATATGAATAAATGAGCTGAAGTCGAGCATTATCACTCATTAAGGTATACCATTAACATACACAATGGAATCCACCAATGATGATGATGGAACCCAATAGACGTATTACAATCTACAAAGTGTGAATAAAGGATTTCACATCGAACACTTGTAGATTCATTCGACATGAGCCAATGATGAAAACCCACTGTCAAAATGAAAGGAGACATGTCACTGATGTCTACAAGTCCTAGGGTACTGATGTGTTTCTAGATTTCAATCCTGGATAATGATTTGGAGCCAGCAAGGTGAAATCCGTTGAAGGAGGGACTTAATGTATCCCCCATCAATCGAAATGAAACATGTAAGGATATATGGTGTAAAAATCATAATAATGGAGCATAACTGACACGGGGATGGCTAGGAGAAAGAGGCAAAAAAATACTTCAGGTGGCCGACACAAGTAAACTTTCCTTGAAGAAGTATGCATGACAAATGGCTTGACTCGAAAGCATTAACTTAGATGAATACCATAATAACTAGTCATGGACCGATGATTGGAACATGACACAGTGATGGGAATGGTGTTCGATGAGAGAAAATGGATGACTTGACTATTATATATGATGATAGAACATGCGCATTGTCTAAGGGTGACTTGAAGTAGTAATGACTTCCACGTAAAGAAGATAACAAGATGGAAAAACCCTCTAAAAATTCCCCACCACGATTGGTGAATACATCTTTATAGTTTTACGAGATTGAGGAGGATAACAGATGCTCGATATATCTCATCTTACAATGATTCTTTCGACATATTTTTAACGAACCTGAAGAAGGAGGTTTCGGTCCCATGTGTGGGTCCTTCGATGTAGAGTTTTAACAAGCCCAAATAAGGTGAATTTGATGGTATTTTCATGTTTAGAGAGTCTAAAAAGGTCATAAAGAAGACTCCATAATGAAATTTTTCATAAAGTTAGTCTCCAAGGTCCGGAAAAGTATAAAAAGATACCAAGGATAACTCTCCTAACCATAATGGATATGGTGTTCCTTTTTCATAAATAGTCTAATGAGACTGAAAAAGAGACAAAATACTGCTCAACAGACGTGCTTTCTAATTCACTTTAATGAGCATCAAAAACAATAAGATCACTCGATAATATTTTTGTTTTTTAAAGAGTTCGAAAAGAGCTTAAAGAGTTCTCCATAATGAGGTCATTTTTAGTAATTAGTCTAACAAGGCCAAAAAAGGGTTAAACTATCGCTCGAAAGACGCCCTTTCTAACCTTTTAATGAGTGTGAAAGGAAAAAACCTCACTCGGCAATATTTTCATGTTTAGAGAGTATGAAAAGAGCTTAAAGGAGACTCCAACATGTTCCTTTTTCGTAAAGCTTTTACGAGTCTGAAAAAGAGATAAAAGTATACTTGGTAACCTATTCTAATGTATTAATGAACACGAGAAAGAAAAAAGATTAAGCTCAGTAACCTATTATCATGTATTTATGAGCACGAGAAAGAACAAAGACTAAGCTCGAGATTGGTTTCATTTTTACACAAGCTTGAAACAAAGTAAAACTATGCTTTGGTAGATTTCATTTTTTTGTGAGCTTGAAACTAGAAAACTAACCGTGCTCGACACTTCCCAATGGAAAGTCCAAATGTGGGTGATTGGTAATTTTCCCCCAGATTGAGAATCTAGTGGCTTAACTCTAGTATGATAATGAGATGCTAGATACATGCCCCCCAAGCTTCATTTCATTCACTGACTCTTCTCCTATCGCCAATTTCTATACCTAATAGACTCCTGGTTACTAATGGGAAAAATGTTCACCAGAGAGAGAGAAAGAAAAAGGATCAACTAATCGAGGTGGATGGAATGAAGGTACAGATATGATCTGTAATAGAAGAATTGAATCAATGGGAGAGGGAGCTATTTCATTTGTTAACAATCTTGACGCAGGAAAATAACTATGCTCATCAATCGGTTTCATTTTTTAACGAGCTTGAAATCGAAAATAAACTATGCTCTTTGTTGGGTTGGATATCCAGACCTCTATTTCATTTTTTAATGATCTTGACATAGAAATGGGAACCATGTGTGTAGCTATCATCTTGAGCATGGATTCCAAGAGGATAAAACTCCAGAAGGAATACATGTCAAGGGACAAACCTCGATCATGTCTTCCAGGATATCTTCACTAGACAAAAGAACAACACTCTGGAAGGAATACATGTTAAGGGGTGCGATAGGGGTAGGGAGAGAAGGATCTAAAATCCCTATCAAATATATCACCATGTCAACTACCGAATCTAAGTCAGAAGAAGGGAGAAATTCCTTCTCATTCGGAGTGGAATGCATGGGACAGGTTGCCACATAATTGACCTGCAATTGGGCGGATGACATTGGCATATAAGGACCATTTAGGGAATTTGGATGGTTTGTCATCATATGAGGTCCAATGAATGAAATTTGGTCTATGGTCACTATGATTCCATTACGAGGTAAATGCATCACTCGAAAGAGTGTGTACACAAAATCTTTCATGGAATAAACATAGTCTCACCCGAGAAGAAAATTAAAGTCCAAGGGGTCGTGGACTACCATCACATCAATGTAGACCATTTTCTATCCCAAAGTAAGAGGAAAATGAGGAAGGATCCCTAAAGGTTGACTAAACCTTTTGTTAAAAGCCAACAAATTCTGAGTCACCGGCGCAAGATGAGGTGAACCAAGAGCTTGCCAAGCATTCGAGGATAGGATGTTAACAGAAGATCCTTCGTCTAGTATAGTGTTAGGAATATTCCTAGCACAAACCTTGCCAGTGATTTGGAAAGGCATGTAATAAGGAAGAAGAGGTTTTGTTCGAGAATTCCAATCAATAGTAATCACATTTCTTGGAGAGGGTGTCATTGGAATGGGTGGAATTCCCCCTTGTCTGGAGGAATCCGTAGTGACAAGAAATACCTGCGCAACATCCTAACTCTTCAAACAATATGTGGGATCGATGGATGGGGATATCGAATCAACCACTTGATGGACTGGATCGACTGAGGAGGTACTTGGATCGATCACTAGGGTTTCACTCTTCGATGGAAGAGTGGGATTGACCAATGATGAAATCATATCGACCACTTTATCAACTGGGTCAATAGAGGATGAAACCAAATTGACCACTTGATCAACCAGACTAACCGAGGAGGGAAGTGGATTGACTAGTTCATCAACTAATGGCGGGTTGGGAGGGATTTTATGGTAACCTCTTGGAAGTTATTGTTGAACATCAGCAATCTTTGTCAACAAATATGAAGCTTCATCCATGCAAGGACAAAGGTAGGTTCATTGCATCTCCTTACATAACAAGCAAGGAAATTCGAATTTACCCTTCTTATTTCCAACCTGATTACTAGTCGATGGGTTGTCACCATCATGACCTGCAACGGATGATGACATGTACTGAGAAGAAACCTAAGACCACACTTCTATGACATTGGGAATACCAAGGCAATCCTTGATACAGTGATCACCCTTGCAAATCCTTCAAGGGAATTTGAGCTTACAATTTTTAGACGTAACGACACCATCAACACTCCCAGCATGATGCCGAGGGGTTGGTTGATCGCTTCCAACATGTCCTTGTAACACCCCATGTTTTGAACCCCCATTTTAAATAATGTATTGTTACAATGTTGAGAGGCCAGGGTGCCCAAACAATTATTAAAAGGCCAGTGTGCCCAAGACATGTAATGTTTTCTATCATTATTAATAATAAATACATGGCTAACTGCAAGACAAACAAGGACTAGAGTCATAGGGGGCTATGATTCCACAAGAGGGGGGGATTAAGGGGCTAAGTGTTTATTCCTATGTTAATTACCCTTTTTTCCTAAGGGAGGGGATCGATTACGTGATCTTCCTGGGGAAGGCCAAGAGGTTCTTGATTCCCCACGAAGTTACTTAAACCCGCCTCTGGTCTGATGGGGGGGTTCAACTGATGGCTTGTTCACTGATTTTCTTGTACATTCATTCATTTCCCTCATGCACTTTCATGCACTCACTCACCCATTCATTGATCCACCCCCATCCGCATATTGGCTTGGGAAAGGGAACTGAACTACTGAATATTATCCATAGGATAGTTGGTTGTAATGGTCACTAGTGCAATCTATCCATGACTTGGGGCCTACATGTCTGAGATGCATTGGATTGTGCCCTATTTTTCTCACAACTACGAGTCATGAGAGTTCTAGCATTAATATTCTAGACCAACTCTGATGGAGGCCCTGGAAAAAGGAGAAGGATTTCCTAAGGGATTTCATGGTAGAGAGGGGCGGAGGTCCATTCTCTTGGGTGGTACAGGTTGGGTGGAAGAGAGTTAGGTACTTGGGTGCTAGGAAACCTGGGAGATCTTGAGAGCTGACTGGTTTGGGAACCCAAGTACACTCTCAAACCATCCTTTTGGATTCATAGCCCTGGCTTGGGGGTCACACTGTTGTTGAGATTTGGAGCAGTGGTGTCTATGGTTGGGTGGAACATCCTTGGTATGCAACCAGTTGGTGTTGCCTTTTTATAAACATAAGTGCTCTGTGTTGTGATGTTATTATCTATGTATGAATGTATTATGTTGTGTATTTTAATTATCGTTTAACTAAATCTTAGATTATGCATGCTTGTTGGATATTGTTGTTCATGTCACTAAATCTTGTATATTATGCATTATTATTAATTAAATAAGGTATCAGCAAGAGTACGAAGTCTAAGGGTGGGCTTGTAGGTAGCATGCCCTAGCCTGTGGGTGGCTGGGTATGTTACAGTTTGGTATCAGAGCTTTTGGTTGAAACATCGGGCCGGTATGGGTCGGGTCTGTTGGTCAGAGTCTCGTGGTCGAGATCAAAATCTGACCACGAAATTGAAAATCTCAGGAGGAATGGCGTTGCAGAATCTACACATGATTTAGATCATCAGAGATCCATTGTAAGGGGTTATGTCCCCCTTCGAATTTAGGAGCGATCTCCATTGTAGGATCAGGAGAGATCCAGGATCATTGGATCAGAGGACAGGTGAACAAGGGTCGTCTGAGGAAAAGGAAGCAAGGGATAAGGTCACAATCATCAGATCCCATTGGAGAGTGAGATCATCAGGCAAGAGGAATTGCGAGGAACCAAGTTGTACGGGAGATAATTTCCCAAGGCAGTCCCACAATCCAAACCACGGTTTCACCAAGGGGTTATGTGTCAGCATCAGGATAATTGTGGGGCGAAAGAGGGTTACTCCAAACCATCGATGCATGCCCTCGCAAATTGAAAGGCATGCAGTAATGTGACATGTTAGTACTCGAGAAACGATCCTCTGAAGAGAAGAAGTAGTCAGGGATCATCGATCCATAGGAGGAGACATGTCAACCGATTGTATCCTCTGATTGAAAGCACTCCGAGAAACAGCGAGCAAGGAGAAGTTGAGAATTGAGATTTCTGAAGCCCGGAGAGCCGAAGTGAATCTCAGTCATCCGATCGAGGAGGACATGTGGCAGAAATCCACTCACTCCACGGAAGCGAAGGTTGAAAGTTGAGATTTTTTAAATCTGGAGACCCGAAGAAATTGTAGTCATCAATCCATGGGAGACACGCATCAGTAGATTGCAAGCTTCAGATAAAAACATTTTAGAAAAAGTTGAGGTTTGAGTTTTTCCAAAGTCTGAAGGATCGAAGGAATGGCAGTCATTGATCCTTGTAGTGGTAACTTCTGAGGTCCTGAAGTTTGGGTTTAATATGGGTCTTTCAATAAGAGAGACACATGGTGGCAGTTTGGCTGGTTCGAGAAATTGGATTTCAGGAGAATTGGAAGTGTGCCAATATGGAAACTCCCGAAGTCCTGTAGCCTGAAGAGCCGAAGTGATGGGGAACGGTGATGTCACCTAGAGGTGATGTGGATCCTGGAATTCCTGAAGTGGTGTGGTTTGCGGACATCACTTGGGATGACAAGGACACATGGGATGTGTTCCATGTGTTAGTAAGTTTTGAGCATATGGAGTATTGAAATGTCAGTTAGAGAGTGACATGTGTCACCCTCTTGATTGGGCTACATGTCTACTTCCAGTGTTTCACCACATGGTGATAGATCATGCAGTTCAAAGACTGGGCACTCCAGTGGGGAAGGATGTGACAGGTTGCGTTAGGTTGAAAACTCTCGAAGGTCGAATTACATATCGACCGTTGATTCCATAAGACACACGTCGAAGGATCATTGACTTTGGGTAAAATCACTCTGGGAGAATGTGCAGGAGGAAATTTTTAAACTTATGAATCCCGAAGAGTCGAATCGATTCACATTCATTGATCTGTGGGAGGACACCCATCAGTAGATCATGAACTCCGAGTAAAAACATTCCGGGAGGAGGAAAGCAAGGAAATTTGAGGCTCCCGAAGCATGGAGTCTCGAAGTGGATCTCGATCGTTGATCGTGAAAGAGGATGAGGACCGTTGATCCGATCCTGGCAGAAAGTTCTGAAGTCTCGAAGCTCTAGACAAGCACTTGTTTAGCTAAGCACAGGGTCATGGCCATGGTCATATGCATATTGAGAGTTGAGGGAAGGAGGGCTAAGGGTCGAATTGGTGGTCTTCAAGAAAGAAAAGTGCTAAGGAAGGATTTAACCGGGGTTTCTAGTCATGGTCACCTGAGAGGATGGTTTGAAAAAATCCCCTGTGTGGGATGAAATTATGTGTCAGCCAAGAATAACAGGAAAATGTTATTTTCATAGAATGGGGATATGATCTCCATGAACAAAAAAAGTAAAGAGACATGTAGCATGGTTTGGAAATTTTGTTTATCATATGCATAATTCTAACAAAATGGTCACTTGCACATTTTGCAGAATTAAGGGGTTTAAGCACATCAACTCAGTATGTGTATTGAGGAAATGGAAGAAGGCGAGGGAGCCTCCAGTCATGATAAGGAGGTCGAAGGCCAGAATACCATAGTTGGTAATGCAGCGATAGATTCCAATGGATGCAAGGGAAAGGGAGAACAGGAATCGTTAATAGAAACGGTAAGAATCCTGAAGATGGAAGTGCATAGTTACAAAGCAGACAACGAGAGACTAATGAGAGAGAAAATTCATATAAATGCTCGAGTGTTGCCGAGATTAAATCAGTTGAAGATACAAACAAAGAAGGGATAAAACTCAAGACAAGAGGAAGAAGGCAGGTGCCATGAAAGAAGGGATGATCATGGAAGAGCTATTTATTCTAGAAGTGCTAGCAGAGATCATGGACACCATTCATATCCTTACTCAGAAAGAAATTTTTATGCATCAGATGATCCTGTAAGTAGTCCATAGGTGTCTCTTGTCAGACACCAAAGAAGGAAACAAGAGGTAGATATTTTTCAAGGAGAGTTGAGGAATCTCAAGCCACCTTCCTTTGAGGGTGAAAGAGAAAGGGAAGATGATGTCGAAGCATGGTTTCTTGGGATCAGGAGATATTTTCAGTTGCATAACCATCAATCAAATCTGGAAGCTAGGATTGCCACCTACCATTTACACAAGAAATATGCAATGTGGTGGGACCAACTGAAGAAAGTGGAGCACATTAATGAGAGTAGGATCACTTGGAAGTAGTTCAAGAAGTACTTCGAGAAGGAGTACCTCTCAGAGAATTTCTATGATAGGAAAATGCATGAGTTATTTGAACTCAGGTTGGGAAGCATGACTATGGCAGAGTATGAGAAGAAGTTCTTGGGATTAGTAAAGTATGTCAGGTTCATTGGTGATGAGAAAGTGAAAATACAGATATTTCTAAGTGGATTGCCAGCCTTTTATAATGAAAAGATCAAGTATGATAAGCCCAAGACCTTTACTAAAGCCATTAGGAAGGATAAATACATGTATGAGCAAGGACAGGGAAGAGAATCTCTACAGAAATATTAGAAGGACAAGAAAAATGTGAAGTCCGATCAGAAGAGGAAATGATTCAAACCTTCCTTCAATAGGAATGAGCCTAATAGAAATCATCAAGATCAGTATGCTAAGGGAGATTTCAAGAAGGAAGATTCCTTTGGAAAAAGGGGAAGACCATTAATCCAATGTTGGGGATGCAATGAATATCACATGTAAAAGTATTTCCCACATAGAAAGGGCAGAGTGAAGATTGTGCACAACCTCCAATAAGCTACAACATTCGAAGATATGGGAAGAATGTATGCATCTTTAAATGGTCGACAAGAAGAGTAACAGTCCAATATGATCGAGGTGGAAGGTAAGATCATAATTTAGTCTATTTTTATTTTGATTGATTCGGGAGCAAGTCATTGTCACATTGATCCTAAGATGGTGGATAGATTACATTTGGAGAAAAGTAAACTTGGAAAACCAAGTTTGGTTCAGTTAGCCACTGGAACCAAAATAAGAATCCATGGCATAGTCAGAAGTTGTTCCATAAGTCTTAATGGAGTGAATACTAGTATTGATCTAAATATCATACCATTGGGGTCTTATGATATTTTTATTGGAATGGATTGGTTGGAAAAGCATCATGTTGTCCTAGATTGTCATAACAATACATTTACATGTCTTGATGGAAATGGAAAACAGAGCACTGTAAAAGGAGTTCCAAGACCCATCTCTATAAGTGAGATTTTTGCCTTATAGCTAAAAAGATGTTGTAGGAAAGGATGTCAATTGTATGCAATGCATGTGGAAGAGACAGATAATACAAAAGGTCCAAGCCTCAAAGATTTATCGGTACTACAAGAAATTTGAAGATGTATTCCAATAAATACGTGGATTTCCACCAAGAAGGGAGATAGATTTCTCAATTGAATTAGTGTCAGGAGTTGGTTGGGTGTTAAAAACACCTTACAAAATGAGTACACCAGATTTAAAAGAATTACAAATGTAGTTAGAGGAAGTTTTGAAGAAAGGGTACATACGTCCAAGTGTTTCACCTTGGAGAGCACTAGTACTTTTTGTCAAAAATAAGGATGGAACCTTGAGGCTATGTATTGACTTTCGACAGCTGAAAAAGTACACTATAAAGAACAAGTATCCTCTACCCTAAATTGATGACCTCTTTGATCAGCTAAGAGGAGCAAAGATATTCTCAAAGATTGATCTGAGGGCAGGATACCATCAGGTAAGAATCAAGGAAGAATACATTCATAAGACATCCTTTAGGACTAGGTATGGGAATTATGAATATGTAGTGGTGCCATTTGGACTGACCAATGCACCAATTGTCTTCATGTTCTTAATGAAAGGCATATTCAAAAATTATTTGGATAAGTTTGTCATAGTATTTATGGATGACATACTTATATATTCTAAGTCTGAACAGGAGCATGAACATCACTTAAGATTGGTGTTGCAAGTACTGAGAGAACATCAGTTGTATGCCAAGTTGAGTAAGTGTTATTTTTATCAAAAGAAGATCCATTACTTGGGACACATTATTTCAAAACAGGTCATAGCAGTAGATCCAGATAAGATCGAATCCATTAGAGGATGGATAACACCCAGAAATGTGTCAGACGTCAGATATTTTATGGGATTATCTTGCTACTACGGAAGGTTCATAGTAGGGTTCTCTAAGATTTCTCATCCCATCACTTATTTTCAAAAGAAGGGAACTAAATTTGAATGGACACTCAAGTGTGAAAATAATTTTAATATGTTGAAGGAATTATTTACTAGTGCACCTGTGTTAAATATTGTTGACCCAAATGAAGGTTTTTTGGTATGTACAGACGCATGTAAGGAAGGACTTGGGGGATTCCTCATGCAAAATGGACATGTCATTGGATATGAGTCCAGAAAGATTAAGTAACATGATAGGAACTATGCCACACATGACTTGGAACTTGATGCCATTGTTCACGCCTTGAGGATGTGGAGGAATTATCTCATGGGGAAGAAATTTGAATTAAGGATAGACCACATTCGCCTGAAGTATCTTTTTGAATAGCTGGCCTTGAATGCCAGGAAAACAAGATGGCTGAAATTTTTATGTGAATATGAATTCAATATCAAGCATATCAAAGGAAAGGAGAATAAAGTTGTCGATTGTAAGTTTTAAACCTGTGAAGTAAAGAAATTCATATAGATTCTTAAGCAAAACAGAATTTAATCAATGGCTCATACACAGAGTACACAGAGATTTTATACCAGAAACCCTCAACCAAGAAAACCTTTCTTATATTCATTATATTGAATTTCACCATTCACCATACAATATATACAATTTTTTTAGGTATTTCGTAGATACCAAAACCTTAATCCCTTAATCTGGGATTAATTTAGAAAACCACTAAAAGTAGCAAAAACCGCCCAAAAAATAATTTCGGGGTGCTGCCCCGAATGTTGCGCGTAACCAAGGGGGGCATATTTGCCCCCCCCCCTGGGACGCCCCTAGGAAAGCACCTAGCACACACGACACAAAGATCACTACTAGAGGGATCGTCAGACACAATTGTTGAATCTGACGCACCCACACACACACATGCAAAGAATATAACACATACCCAACATTCTCCCACTTGTTGTTTTCTTTGCATCCAGGGGTCCAAAGGATTATATAGTCAACAATCCAGGGCAGCAATGCCCATTGTTACTCTACACCAGGAGAACTTTTCTATGCTCACAAACTTTGTCAATGAATTTGCAACATTCTTCAAAGTGTCAACCTTTTCCAGCAACACCTTCTTTTCCTCAACCATGTCTCTCACAAAGTGATACTGAACATCAATATGCTTTGTCTTCGAATCATAAGTTGGGTTGTTTTCCAAGAATATTCCACTCTGACTATCACAATCTAATCTCATTACTTGTTGTACCAACCCAATACCTGAACACAATCTTTGTAACCATATTGCTTCTTTGCTTGCATGAGTGGTTTCCATGTATTCAGCTTTTGTAGTTGAGAGTGCCACTACAGCCTGTCTTTTGCTCATCCAAATGATTGCTCCTCCAAATAGGTTAAACACATACCCACTTGTAGATCTTATGCGATCCATATCTCCAACCCAGTCTGCATCAAAAAATCCATGTATGTCCACCACTATTTCCAATCCTGGTCTTCCTTGGTAGCACAATCCATAACTGGTAGTGCCACGAAGATACTTGAAGACCCTCTTTACTGTTGTCCAATGCTCCTTCCCTGGTTTTGACATATACATGCTCAAAACTCCCACTACATGTGCAATGTTTGGTCTAGTACAGACCATTGCATACATCAAACTGCCAACTGCACTGGCATACAGAACATGGGACATGTCCTCTTCTTATTCCTATGTCTTGGGACACTGATCTACAAATAAATTTACACCTATAGGAATAGGAACCTTGACTGGTTTAATTCCATGCATATTAAACCTATGCAATATCGTCTCAACATATTTTCTCTAATTCAACCAGAGTTTCATGTTTGCATGATCTCTTTTAATCTCCATTCCCATAATGAAGTTAGCAGCATCGAGATCCTTCATGTCAAATTTGGAGGATAGCTGTGATTTCACCTCCTTGATAACATCCATGTTAATTCCTACCAACAACATGTCATCAACATACAACACTACATAAATGAAGTGATTACCAACCTGCTTGGAATATACACAGTGATCAGCCCTGCTTCTCACAAATCCCAATTCAAGGATGTATGTATCAAACTTTTGGTACCACATCCTAGGTGATTTCTTCAAACCATATAGTGACTTCTTTATCTTATAGACCAACTCTTTCTTTCCCTTCACTACAAAGCCTTCTGGCTGCTTCATGTAGATTTCTTCTTTCAGATCCCCATGTAGGAATGTTGTCTTCACATCCATCTATTCCACTTCAAGATCAAAAGAAACAGCAATAGATAAAAGAAATCTAATAGAAGTTAACTTAGCAACAGGAGAAAAAATCTCACCAAATTCAATTCCCTCTACCTGGGAATAACCTTTTTCTACTAGCCAAGATTTTTATTTCTCCACTTTTCCTTATGCATTAAACTTCTTCTTAAACAATTGTTTTCTACCAACAGATTTTCTTCCAGTTGGAAATTCAACTATATCCCATGCCTCATTCTTATCCAAGGCATCCATTTCTTCAACCATGGCCTTCTTCCATAGTTTAATATCCTCTGAATTCACTGCTTCCCTGACAGTTCTGGGAACATCATCAGTAATAGATAAAGAAAAATTGGAATGAAAATCAAGTGGACTATACCTTTCTGGTTGCCTTATTTCTCTCATTGATCTCCTCAATAATGGGGTATGAGGTTATTCTTCTTCTGTTGCTTCTTCATCTTCTTTAAATGATTCATATTTTGCATCATCCAACTCTAGCTCTGTTTTCTCAGGTTCTTATGGCCTTGGTAGGAATTCATGTTTGGAAACATCTTTTACCTCTCTGAAAACAACATCTCGACTATAAATAGTCTTCTTGGTTTCTGGGTTCCAAAGATTATAACCTTTCACACCATATTTATAACCAATAAAGATACACCTTTTAGCCTTTTTATCCAGCTTACTCCTATTTTCCTTTGGCACATGTACATAAGCATCACAACCAAACACTCTAAGATGTTTAAGAGAGGGTTTATTTCTATTCTATACCTCGTGTGGATTTTTATCATCAACATTGATGAGGGAGATCAATTGACTAGGTAACATGTTGTACCCACTGCCTCTTCCTAGAATTCTTGTCCTAACTCGGCACCGTTGAGCATGCTCCTTGCTTTTTCCATAAGTCTCATGTTCATGCTTTTTGCAAATCCATTCTATTGAGGAGTGTATGGAGTAGTATTCTTCCTTGCTATATCACACTTCTTACAGAATTCTTTGAATTCATTTCCGCAGAATTCTCCACCATTATCTGTTCTCAATACCTTTATTTTCTTCTCTGTCTAATTTTCTACCAGAGCCTTAAACTCTTTAAATTTATCAAATACCTCATATTTCTTTCTAAGAAAATAAATCCATGTGT
>ML781461.1:518641-543915 GCA_009831015.1 Picea engelmannii | reverse complement strand
TTTATCAAATACCTCATATTTCTTTCTAAGAAAATAAATCCATGTGTTCCTTGAGAAATCATCTATGAATGAAACATAATACACAGACTTACCTAGTGATGGAACAAGAACAGGTCCAAACACATCATTGTGTATCAACTCTAAGATCCCCTTTGCTCTTGTAGCACCAGATGAGAATCTTACTTGATTCTGTTTACCATATATGCAATGTTCACAGAAATAAAAATCCAGAGTGCAATTATCCATGCCTTCAACCATACCTTTACCGTTTAGTGTTCGAAGGCCCTTTTCTCCAATATGCCCTAGTCTTTGATGCCACAACAAGGTCTTCTTTTCTGGGATAGTATTGATCTTGTCTCCTTCATTTCTCTTCTCAGGGAAAACAGAATTGTTGTACCCATTAGTATAATTTCTTGCCAACAACTTGTACAGAGTTCCACACCGAACTCCCCTCATTAACACCATTTATCCTCGTACCATCTTGCAAGTGTTCTTTCCAAATACAGTATTCACTCCTGCATTATCCAACTTGCTTACAGATATTAGGCTCCTGGCTAGTTTTGGAATGTGAAGTACCCTGGGGAGTTTTCTAATCCTTCCATATTTTAGCAACAACTTAACCCTTCCACGTCCCACGATTTTTGTTGTCGAATCATCTCCTAGGAATACATCACCACCATCATATTTTTCATATTCAAAGAACCACTCCATGTGAGGAGTCATGTGGTATGATGCACCTAAGTCAATCAACCATACATCATGGTCTCCATGTGTACCTGTAGAAGGTAGGTAAACATCACCTCCTTCTTCAGTGGAGGTTTTCGTCTATGTGGAAGAGGTACTATCAGATCCCTTTGGTTTTTCAACCTTCTTAGACTTGCAATCTTTCTTATAATGCCCTATTTTACCACACTTATATAATTTCCTCAAAGATTTTCCTGGAGACTTAGATCTACCAGTAGATTTAGATCTCCCCCTCGAAGACTTACCAAGATTCTTATCTTGGGTACGACCTCTTAAAAATAAAGCATCTTTGTTATGACCATCCATGCTTTTCTGCCTCATCTCTTCATATAACAAGGATGCAACTACATCCTCGTACTTCAATGTAGATTGAGTGGTACTACCTGTTTCTACAACCAGATTATCCCAAGAGTCTAGCAAAGAACATAACAAAGTAATACACTTATCTTCTTCTACAATCGTAATATTAACAGAGACAAGTTGACTTGCCAGAGTATTAAAGGCATTTATATGTTCTATCACAGAATCTCCATCTTCCATCCTAGTATGATACATCTTCTTTTGAAGAAACAACTTGTTTACCAGGGACTTTGATTGATACAAATTCCCCAACTTATCCCATAGTTCCTTGGTTGTAGATTCTCTTGATACATTCAACAACACTGAATCTGTCAGGAAGAGTCGAATAGTACTCCTTGCTCTTCTGTCCAACTTCTCCCAATCTTCCTTCGACATACCAATAGGTGGTGTACTGGTAGTTTGTGTACTAGTAGGTTGTGTACCAGTAGCATGTGTTCTAGTAGACGGTGTACCAGTAGGCTGTGTACCAGGATCCACAGTGATCGATTGTTCTTTTTCTAAAAGAAGGTCCTCCATATTCAACTTCCATAGCTCAAAGTTTTTACCATTGAAATTCTCTATCTTGATTCTATAAGATATTTCCATTCCTCTTTCTACACTCAAATCACCACTGCAAAAGCTCCCACTAAACCCAGGTTTATCACAGACATAAGATGAACTTGATATATCAAGACCGAGCCAAACCCTCAATAACAAAGGCATCCCTCTGAAGCCAAAAATGAGCTCTGATACCACATGTAAGTTTTAAACCTGTGAAGTAAATAAATGCATATAGATTCTTAAGCAAAATGGAATTTAATCAATGGCTCATACGCAGGGTACACAGAGATTTTATACCGGAAACCCTCAACCGAAAAACCTTTCTTATATTCATTATATCGAATTTCACCATTCACCATACAATATATACGATGTTTTTAGGTATTCCGTAGATACCAAAACCCTAATCCCTTAATCCGGGATTAATTTAGAAAACCGCTAAAAATAGAATAATTCGCTAAAAATAACAAAAGCTGCCCAAAAAAAAATTTTGAGGCGCTACCCCGGGCTAATGCCCATGGACGAACAGTGTGTGTAACCAGGGGGTGCATACCTTCCCCCCCCTGGGACCCCCCTAGGAAAGCACCCAGCGCACACGACACAAATAGCACTACTAGAGGGATCGTCAGACGCAATTGTCGAATCTGACGCGCCCACACACACACATGCAAAGAATATAACACATACCCAACATCGATGCGCTTAGTAAAAGAGTGCATCTCATGCATGCTTTTGCTATCAGTATGCATCAATCAGACTTGAAGAGAATAATTTTAGATGGTCTTGTTACAGATTAGCATTACCTACAGGTAAAGGAAAAATTAGAGCAAGGAAATGTACAGCAGAAAATAAAGGAGTATGAGATAAGGGAAGACGGATTACTCATGCATAAAAATAGAATCTATGCTCCTAGCTTTGGAGAACTGAGGAATTTGATGTTCCTTATGCTGGACATCTCGGTTACCAGAAAACAATTATAGTAGTAAGAATCCAGTTCTTTTGGTTGGGAATGAAGAAGGATGTTGTTGATTACATCACTCAATGTATGGAATGTTAGAAGGTGAAGGTTTAGCATAGGCAGCCAGCAGGTTTGTTGCAGCCATTTCCACTCCCAGAGAATAAATGTGAAGTGATCAACATGTATTTCATCACAGAATCACCCAGAACAAATAAACAACATGATTCAATCATGGTGGTGGTTGACAAATTAACAAAGGATTCTCATTTTGTGCTTGTGAAGACAACACATACAGCGGCTAATATTGCAGAAATTTTCATGAAGGAAATTGCTAGGTTGCATGGGATACCTAGGACAATTATCTTGGACAAAGATACAAAGTTTACCTCCAATTTCTGGAGGGGATTGTTTAAAGGATTTGGCACAAATCTAAACTTTAGCATAGCATATCATCCCTAGATAGATGGGCAAATAGAGAGGGTCAATCGAATAATTGAAGACATGTTGAGAATGTATGTGGTGGATAAGCCATCTAAGTGGTAAGATTACTTACACTTGGTTGAGTTTCTGTATAATAATGAGTATCAAGATTCATTAAGAATGAACCCATTTGAAACCTTGTATGGTAGGAAATGTGATACTCTAGTAAGCTGGGACAACCCAGCAGATAGAGTGGTACTTAGGTTGGAGTTGCTCAAGGACATGGAAGACCAGGTGGTTAAGATTAAGCAGAATTTAAAGGCAGCTCAGGATAGACAGAAAGTTTATGCAGAAAAGAACATGATAGATAGAGAATTTAAAGTAGGGGAGCATGTACTTTTGAAAGTGAATCCCAAGAAAAGCTATTTGAAATTGGGTAGTTGTACAAAGTTGGCATCCAAATTTTGTGGTCCATTTGAAATATTAGATAGAATAGGGCTAGTTGCATACATACTTGCATTTCCTACTTCCATGAATGTGCATAATGTATTTCATGTATCTTTACTAAATAAATATGTACATGACCATAACCATGTTATTGATTGGCATCTAATTCAGGTAGAGACGAAGGGATATTTTCAGGTTTAGCCAGTGCGGGTATTGGATAGAAAAGTCAAAATGCTCCGAAATCGAGTTATAGAGATGGTAAAAGTTCAGTGGACCTGCTACGATCCTAAAGATGCTACCTGGGAGCATGAAGATGCCATGCAGGCAGAGTACCCGCAACTTTTTGAATAAATTTGAGATTTTGATCTCTATTTTGTATATGCATTGAGGATAGTGCCAAAATAAGGGGGAGGGGATGTAACACCCCAGGTTTTGAACCCCCATTTTAAATAATGTATTGTTACAATGTTGAGAGGATAGGGTACCCAAACAATTATTAAAAGGCTAGTGTGTCCAAGACATGTAATGTTTTCTATCATTATTAATAATAAATACATGGTTGGCTACTAGACAGATAAGGACTAGAGTTATAGGGGGCTATGATTCCACAAGAGATGGGGATTGAGGGGATAAGTGTTTATTCCTATGTTAATTACCCTTTTTTACTAAGGGAGGGGATCGGTTACGTAATCTTCTTGGGGAAGGCCAGGAGGTTCTTGATTCCCCACGAAGTTACTTAAACTCACCTCTGGTCTGAAGGGGGGGTTCGACGGATGGCTTGTTCGTTGATTTTCCTATACATTCATTCATTTCCCTCGCGCACTTTCATGCACTCACTCACACATTAATTGATTCACCCCCATCCGCGTCTTGGATTGGGAAAGGGAACCGAACTGTTGAATATTATCCATGGGATAGTTGGTTGTAATGGTCGTTGGTGCAATCCAGCCATGAATTGGGGCCTCCATGTCTGAGATGTGTTAGCATGTGCCATGTTTTTCTCACAACTATGAGTCCTAAGAGTTTCAGCATTGAGATTCTGGATCAACTGTGTTGGAGGCCCTAGAAAAAGGAGAAGGACCACCTGAGGGACTGCATGGCAAAGAAGGGTGGAGGTCCATTCTCTTGGGTGGTACAGGTTGGGTGGAAGAGAGATGGATACTTGGATTGTTATGGGTGTTGGTAAACCTATGAGATCTTGAGAGCTGATTGGTTTGGGAACCCAAGTACACTCTAGAACCGTCCTTGTGGATTCATAGCCCTGGCTTGGGTGTGACACTGCTGTTGAGATTTGGAGTAGTGGTGTCTACGGTTGGGTGGAACGTCCTTGGTCTGCAACTAGTTGGTGTTGCCTTTTTATAAAGATAAGTTCTCTCTATTGTGATGTTATTATATGTGTATGAATGTATTCATCTGTGTATTTTAATTATCATTTAACTAAATCTTAGATTATGCATGATTTTTGGATATTGTTGTGCATGTTGCTAAATCTTGTATCTTATGCATTCTTATTAATTAAAGAAGGTATCGGTAAGAGTACGAAGTCTAAGGGTGGGCTTGTAGGTAGCATGCCCTAGCCTATGGTTGGTTGGGTATGTTACAGTCCTATAGTGGTTGGAATCTTTCCCTCTTTCTTATGTTTCTTCTTCTTAATCTTTCGTTTCTTCTTCCTATTGTCCTCTTGGTTACTAGTTGTAGAGATTTCACTAGGTGAAGAAAAAGAATGGGAATAAGAACCTACAGGTGAAGAAGGTGGAGGATTAACATGAGGTTGATGATCCAAGGGTGGAGTGTTTACAAATGAAGCACTAGGAGCATTGGCGTTCACCGGAGTGGAAAATAACCAAACCGATAACCCAATCGTGAGACCAGGAAGAGTCGAAGTTGCAATGTAAGGTGAACCAACAAGTCTCATAGAAGGAGAAACAAATGGTATCCCTGAAAATGAATTCCTTCATTGGTATACCCAGGAACTGATACCATAGATACATACTCAACCCTAAGGTCCACTAAGAAAAAAAACAACACGCGCTAGAAAATCTAGGAAGCAAACCAATAACTTCTCATAATGAACTTACTAGTGATAAAATCCAACATTGTAAAAACAATATGAGAATGGGTGGGGATGGAGTGGGTGGACCAGTTACGTTGGAAACCTTCTTAATGGACTTACGCCTAGGTGCAATTCCCCTTATGGAGGGATCTACGGGTGACCCTCCAAGGAGCTCGATTGAGTTTGACCAACGTATGACCCAGGTACAACAAAGACTCCCCTTTGTCGTCACCTCTTGTATAGACCCTAAGGATTATGGCCACTAAGGTTACTAGTTCATAGTCATCTTTCAAGAGGGTATGGTCAACATTCAAGTATGAAAGTATGGGCAGGATATCAAATCCAAAATTCTTCAAGAGGAGTGAGAACAGGAGGACCAGAAGAAGCTCCAGAGGACCCCGACCGGATTCGAGATTCATGAAGTTCTTAGAACAAATGAAAACAGTTGATTCTCATAAATAACCCCAAATATAATAGTGTTCCACTATGTTTGGTTAAGCCTCGGAGGGGTAATATCCTTTTCTCTCCCGCATGTGACTTCGTGTTTATCCCCTATGTGAGAGGGGGGTCCCAGATACGCTTCTATGAAAATTGGATTTTCTCTCCCGATCGCAAGATTTTAAGTTGATTTTAGTTTCTTTGGAGAGTTCACCTCACAGCCTATTCCAAATCTCTATCCTAATATATTGTTTATGTATAGACCTGTTGGGCCCCAACAACTCCCCCTAAATATTTTACAAAATTTAAAGGGCCCCCCGTTAGAATCTTGATAATTATAATGAGCTATAGAATCAACTTTTTCAAATAATTCCATACATTGGCTTGATTTGAGACAAACTTAAGACATTCACTATAGTATGATATATTCATTACAAGAGTGTATGTCAAAAGTTAGAAACGAGCATAAAAATCTCAATTTAAACAAAAACGTTAACTTTTATCAAATGTTTAATTTCGTTTAAATTATGATTATGTGTTCGTTCTTTTGCTCATTAGCAAGTTTGACTATTTTGAACACTGGGTTCAATACTTCGTCAAATAATATCTTGGTTGGTTTCTCATTTTCATAAAATCATTTGGTGATATTAATTAATTAATTTTTTTTTTCATTTTGCATCTCATAATAATAATAAAAAATAAAAAAGAATTATCTATCATTTGTTTGATTTTGTAAAAAATCAAAATTAATATTTTTGTCTTCTCCATTAACTTGAAGCTTCTAGGATTTTAAGATCATGTTTGAAAGAAAATTATAAACAATGTTTGTTTATAAGTTATAGTTAGTTTAAATTCATTTTTTATTTTTCTAGATTTTGTTTTACTCACAATTTTTAGGTTATTAATTTAGGTTTCTTTTTGTTTCACAGGTTTCTATTATCAAATATTTGATATAGATCTGATCATGGCTTGATTTTATTATCCAAATACGTTCAATATGATTGATCCAAAAATAATTTTGGATTGCTACAAATAATTTTACGAGCAACAACAGATAAAATTTGGAAAGGAGTCAAGATCAGACAGGCAATTTTTCAGAACCGATTGCAGCCAAACCATGAAGCATTTGAAGAAACGGTTGAAAACCCAGAACCCAAATGGACCCATTTACCTTTCCCGTATATATTTTCCCAAAAAAATGCACGATTTGAGAGATATTGATGTCTTTTTACGAGGAAAATTTCAGGTGGCGAAAATTAATAGTGATGCCCAGACTGTTCATTCATTGTATAAATATATGAGAAAGATCAGAGCCAAGGGGATCCAAGAATTGGAAAGGAGGATTTTTATCCTTTCTCTTTTGTATATTATTTATTTTGTAAACTTTTCTTCTTTTCAAATGGAGTAACGGATGGTTGGAATCTTTGGGAGAATGGACGAGTATTTTCAAAGAAGAATATGGAATTCCAAGTTGCTTAATGGCTTTTGTCCTGTGAGTAAAATGGTTTTATTTTCATTATAATATCTTCATATTCTTTGAATAATTGATTATGCATTGATTTAAATTAACTTTAGTCTGTTTTATCAATACATGGTTAATTGTTATCATTTATGTATTAATTAATTTTTTCCATCTTTAAGAGTCTATTATCCCAAAAATTCTTTCAAGACTACAGTATGGGCATGTGATTTTGAGAAAGAATATGGGAAAGTAATTCATATTTGGATTTAGACTTGTGTGATACTTATTCCATTTCATTCTTTCATTACTATTATATTATGAGAATATTATTATGGTTGATTTTAGCTTTAGCTTGTCATGATATGGTGTTTTCATACTATTAAATGTTATATGCTCTCCATAACTTCTTATTCCATTTTTTTTGTGTGATCAATCGATCATTTGATTATTGTGGAATTTATTTCTAATGTTAAATGATGGATAATATCAATACTCATAATTGAGTTTTCTTTCGTTCTTAAATATTAATTATCTTAAGATCACATGATTTTTAATTAGTTGTATTCCCGTTGTTATTAATTTACTCCAATATCAAATACTTCTTTGAATGTATTCTAGAAGTACTAGTATTGTTTTGTTATAGGTTTCCCTTAACAATAGTACAAGCAGGAGTTCATACAACACAGAAAGATAATACCAGTTTCGTTGATCAGCGACATGTTATTATCTGTGTTATTTAGTTAAGTTGTTTATGAATGAAACAATGATTACATTAATTAGCTTTCACTGTTTTTGTGTCACTGTTTCAATCGTATTCATTTAATATCTTTAAAAAAAAAAATCCAAAAAGAAGTGTTGTTCATATTTGATTCAGAAACTTTATCAAACAATCATTTTCGCAAGATTTCATGCAAATCTTGTAAACTGTATATAAATTGTTCATAATCATTTGTATATTCACATTCTTAGATAAATATTTGTAATTATTGTGTCGATTGTTAGAATATTTTCTTTAGTTAGTTTATTTTATTTTTCTATTTTTAGGACCCTAGTTAGCTAACGAAGCCATTAAACCCATCAGAATAGGTTACACCAAATGACTTAGGTTATTTAGACAACCTCGGACCGGATCTATTCTTCCAATTGATGGCATGTCAAATTTGTCCGTCAACAAATGGTGCTAGAAGGAGGGCTGAGTAAATTTAATAATTAAATGTTTCACCCCTTAGCCTTTCATAATTCCATATTTATAAATCCTTCTTTTGTGTCATCTTGAAATGCACTATAAGGCAGTCCAGTCAGATAATTTGACCTTATAGGAGTCTTTGTTTCGAATTTAATTAATTTTCCATGGCTCCCCAAATCACTGTGTTGGAACATGATTTCCACTTCTCATTACCTGATATTCCCAACAAGACAGTCTCTCACTTTTCCAAACTCACCTTTGATGGTAGGGGGGATGTATCTACTAAAGACCACCTTAACAAGTTTTGGTGCAAATGCATCAAACATGACATTTTCGATTTAAAAATTTTATGCAGATTGTTCACTTTTACTTTTAGGGGTCGGATTAAACATTGGTTTGAGTCTTTTCCAGCGTATCACGTTTTTAATTGGTTTCAATTTGTAGAGGAATTTTTAGATGCTTTTGAAATCTATGATTACAATCAATTATGTGAAGAATTTCAGACTTTGCTAATCAATGGTGATTCATCTTCAAAAGGACTTTCGACAAGAATCCATCATGTTCTTTGTAAATTTAAGCTTGATGACATGTCATTTGTATTAAATCTTCTCTATGATGCTTGCATCCAGTCATATTCAATCGCAAATGATGAAGCAGTTACAAATACTATCACTCAATTGCAAGAAGAATTGTGTTCATAGGATGAGAGGGATCCATCCGAAAATGTTGAACAAGCAAGGGAGGTAGAATCTATTGAAAATGTTCTTATTGACAATCAAATTGGTTTTTCCTCTGAATCATTGTATTTTCAGTCCTCGACCATCGTGGAAAAAGATTCAATGTTGGATCAAGGTGAATGTCCTCGTTCTCATAACTCTTGCTCTAATCAGTATTTAAATTTGGTTATTGAAGAAGACTTAGGTGATGAAAATGATCTTAAGCATTCTAACATTCCAATGAAACTGATTAGAGATGTATATCTGTAATTGGAAGAAGAAACCTTAAACCCTCATCTACAAATTGTACCTTACAGGGGTGATTTTAAGGATGGAAATTTATTTTAAAATGTAGAAACCTTGGCGAATCTTAGTAATCCTTCATATGCCAACTATAAATGTTTGGCGATATATTTGTAAAAATATTCAAATTTCTAAGGATTTTATATAGTTTGTATAAAATTTTGGTGATTTTTAAGGTAAAATAAATTTATCCTATAGAATTTGGGAAAAATATTTTTAGAATAGAGAATCTTTTTTTTTTTTTTTTAACCATGGAAAATTAGCCCATGAGTGAAATTTAGCCCCTAAAATCATCCCTGGTACCTTATCAACATGAAATATCATATGTTTTCCATGAAAGTTTTGATTTATCTATCATACATGAAGCAAATTTAGATGATCATATTATGTTGAAGAATTTATCACCAAAACAGAGTGAAAGTTTTAAGGAAAATGAAGAGGAATGTCTTGAGAATACCATTGTTAAATATCATAGCTCAAGATATTATTTTCATGTGCTTATTTCTGATTCCTTTTACTCTTTATATCCATATCTCTTCTTAGATTCTGGTGGATTTGAAACTTTACCCACAGTATCTTACTCTTTGCCACCACAATCCAATCTTTTCGATATGCCAAAATTCGGTGAAACTAATTCCAAACATAACAGTTATCAAGTCGGATTTGATGCTCTTTCACTTTCATCACTCGAATGGAAAAATAACATGTTGTAATATGATTTTACACAATTTGTTTTTGAAAAAGACAATGCACTCATCCTTATGGAGATCGGATATTCTACATTGCATATTTGTTCTTTGATTAGTTCAAATTTTAATTTGTATGCTTCACATTTTGAAACGACCAATCTCATCAAAGGAAGCATTCAAACCAATAATCTAAGTGATGTCATGAATCCTCTTATGATGTGTTCCCCATTGATATATCCATTTCATCAAAGTCATAGTTTTCATCCTAATTTTTATGAAAGGATCTTAGAATGGCTTGAAGATTCATATCTAAAAAAATCTTCATAATAAAGATAAAGTTGTGCTTGCTTTGTTTCTACCTAAATATCTAGGAAGTAAGCATTACATGATTTTTTTAGATCCTCCATGTGAAGAAATTGATGAACACTTGGAGAATTATCAGGAGGATGGGGCATTTCGGCTTTGGCAGATGGTTATGTCAGGTCCCCATAATATTGAAAAGTTTTCCAAACTTACTTATGTTCTTCCATGCCATTATGACCCATATCACGACCAGATTGTAGAATGGTTGGAGGAATCATACATCAAGAAGTTTCAAAAGAATGGTAAGGTCATGCTTATTTTGTTTTTAAAAGAATATATAGGTGGAAAGCATGACATATTTATTTTTCATCTACAAATACTACATTCTTTTATTCTGATTTTCAATTTTCTATGCTATGTAGGATTGAAGATGCTCTTGTGGCTGCATTGGAAATACGATTTTACTTAGCGTTTTGATCTATTTAGTAGTTAGAGAAGGTTTAGGAGTAGGTTTTCCTTTAGTTTTATTTATCAATATTTCTTTGTGTAATAATGCAGTTATGAACACAAGCGGGCACACCAAGAGAACCATAATATGAATGTTTTCAAGGAAGTCCACTTTAAATCTTTTTCTCTCTGCTTTTCATTGAATATTTCTTTTCAAAAACGTAGTATCATCATGAAAAATTTAAATGGAAAGTAAAGAGATAAGTAAATTTGAACTATCAATTCAACCCTGACCCAAGGTGCCATGAGTAGGACTGCACTCGTCTTAATAAGGATTTTTCTATTTTCTTTTAGTCTCTTTTATTTTGAATAATAATGCTTGGTCAAAGTAGCATCTCATGCATCACTATATTAAGAAAAGAACTTGATCCCACATGATATTTTATATGATTTAGTTCTTCCTTTATTTTACATAGAGATGATAGTGGATCCAAAAGCTCAAGTTTATCTTTGGCCAAAATCGTTTCTTGAAAGGTTTTCTTTTGGTGTTTTGATTTTGTGTACTTCTGATTTTGAATCCCTTTAATAAAATTTGATTTGGTTTGTTGTGTGTTTTTTGTTTTCTTTGATTTCTTTGAATGAGTTTCCTTCTTATCTATCTTTTTGAATCAATATATTTCTGATCAAAGAGCTATTGTCGAAGGAAGCATTTATTTTAAGACTTGTGTTTTTAAAGAAAATTGAAATAAGTTCAAAGAGGTCCTGATATTAAGATATAGCTCAGACATCCTGATATTAAGATATAGCTCAGACAATTGATTTTTAATTCAATTGTCACTTTCATTTTGTCCTCAAATTGTCTTTGTTAGAGTATTACACCAGAGATATGGTTTAAATCTTTGAGAATTATGATGATCTTTAAACTTTTTACGCCGTCCATATTCTTAAGGAATCACTTTTAAGTGCTTCCCCATTCTCTAGATGATTTCTTAAATGAAATCTAAAATCTCTAAACCATGATAAAACTTCCAGTTTTGAAAGAAAATAAATAACATGAGTAACTATTCACTTGTATTGCAATTAACCTCCAGTATCACCCCGCTCTCTTTGTGATCAAGAAATCTATAATTGTATTACTATTTAAAAGTGGCATAAGCGGGTTGAAAGCACTTATGTGTGGGAAGTGTGTGTAAATCCGTCGGGGTACTGAACAGGGTCGCTGGCAATGGGTAAATGCACACATGATACCAAGACAACTTCGTCGGGGTACTGAACAGACCTACTGGCAACGAAGCAATGTTGGGTTGAGAGGTAGCAGGTATATGTTTTTAAATTAACTTTTATGGAAGTATACATCATGTGGATACAACTATTGGATGGGATTAAAGAATTTGAGTGGTTAAATGACATCCTTGTTGAGGCTATGGATGCCTGCTGGCAGTAGTGGCTCTGTCAATGGTATTGAAGTTCTTTTATAAACATCGTGACTTTTTTATTAAGACATTATTTCAATTCATAATCTTCTGCAAAGAAAATTTTATTGTCTAGTTATAGCATTGAGTTTATCCTAATACTATATGGTCTCAGAGTGAATTTATTTCAGGGAGCTCAAATCCTTTTATCAGTCCTATTCTTTTCTTCCTGAGATGAAATCTTACCATATCAGAGATAATTGCTTCACCCAGTAAGTCGTCATTTGTTGGGCCCCAACAACTCCCCCTAACCTTTTTACAAAATTTAAAGGGCCCCCCCTTAGAATCTTGATAATTATAATGAGCTACAGAATCAAATTTTTCAAATAGTTCCATACATTGGCTTGATTTGAGACAAACTTAATACATTCACTATAATATGATATATTCATTACAAGAGTATATGTCAAAAGTTAGAAACGAGCATAAAAATCTCAATTTAAACAAAAACGTTATTTTTTATCAAATGTTTACTTTCGTTTAAATTATGATTATGAGTTCTTTCTTTTGCTCATTAGCAAGTTTGACTATTTTGAATAATGGGTTCAATACTTCATCAAATAATATATTGGTTGGTTTCTCATTTTCATAAAATCGTTTGGTGACATTAATTAATTAAATTCTTTTTTTATTTTGCATCTCATAATAATAATAATAAATAAAAAAGAATTAGCTATCATTTGTTTGATTTTGTAAAAAATCAAAATTAATATTTTTCTCTTCACCATTAACTTGAAGCTTCTAGAATTTTAAGATCATATTTGAAAGCAAATTATAAACAATACTTGTTTATAAGTTATAGTTAGTTTAAATTCATTTTTTATTTTTCTATATTTTGTTTTATTCACAATTTTTAGGTTATTAATTTAGGTTTCTTTTTGTTTCACGGGTTTCTATTATCAAATATTTGATACAGATATGATTATGGCTTGATTTTATTATCCAAATACGTTCAATATGATTGATCCAAAAATAATTTTGGATTGCTACAAATAATTTTATGAGCAACAACAGATAAAATTTGGAAAGGTGTCAAGATCAGACAGGGGATTTTTTAGAACTGATTTCAGCCAAACCGTGAAGAATTTGAAGAAACGGTTGAAAACCAGAACCCAAATGGACCCATTTACCTTCTGCTTAGAGATTGTCCCCAAAAAATGCACGATTTGAGAGATATTGGTGTCTTTTTATGAGGCAAATTTCAGGTGGCGAAAATTAATAGTGACGCCCAGACTGTTCATTCATTGTATAAATATATGAGAAAGATCAGAGCCAAGGGGATCCAAGAATTGGAAAGGAGGATTTTTATCCTTTCTCTTTTGTATATTATTTATTTTGTAAAATTTTCTTCTTTTCAAATGGAGTAACAGATGGTTGGAATTCTAGGATGAGTATTTTCAAAGAAGAATATGGAATTCTAGGTTGCTTAATGGCTTTTATCCTGTGAGTAAAATGGTTTTATTTTCATTGTAATATCTTCATATTCTTTGAATAATTGATTATGCATTGATTTAAATTAGATTTAGTCTGTTTTATCAATACATGATTAATTATTATCATTTATGTATTAATTAATTTTTTCCATCTTTAAGAGTCTATTATTCCAAAACTTCTTCCAGGACTACAGTATGGGCATGTGATTTTGAGAAAGAATATGGGAAAGTAATTCATCTTTGGCTTTAGACCTGTGTGATACTTATTTCATTTCATTCTTTCATTACTGTTATACTATGAGAATATTATTATGGTTGATTTTAGCTTTAGTTTGTCATCATATGGTGTTTTCTTACTGTTAAATGTTATATGCTCTCCATAATTTCTTATTCCATTTTTTATGTGTGATCAATCGATCATTTGATTATTGTGGAATTTATTTCTAATGTTAAATGATGGATAATATCAATACTCAAAATTGAGTTTTCTTTTGTTCTTAAATATTGATTATCTTAAGATCACATGATTTTTAATTAGTTGTCTTCTTGTTGTTATTAATTTACTCAAATATCAAATACTTCTTTGAATGTATTATGTAAGTACTAGTATTGTTCTGTTATAGATTTCCTTTAACAACAATACAGGCAGGAGTTCATACAACACAGAAATATAATACCAGTTTCGTTGATCAGCAACATGTTATTATGTGTGTTATTTAGTTAAGTTGTTTATGAATGAAACAATGATTACATTAACTAGCTTTGATTATTTTTGTGTCACTGTTTCAATCGTATTCATTTAGTATTTATTTGTTTAATATCTTTAAAAAAAAATCCAAAAAGAAGTGTTGTTCATATTTGATTCAAAAACTTTATCAAACAATCATTTTCGCAAGATTTCATGCAAATCTTGTAAACAGTATATAAATTGTTCATAATCATTTGTATATTCACATTATTAGATAAATATTTGTAATTATTGTGTCGATTGTTAGAATATTTTCTTTAGTTAGTTTATTTTATTTTTCTATCTTTAGGACCGTAGTTGGCTAACGGAGTCATTAAACCTGTCAGAATAGGTTACACCAAACGACTTGGGTTATTTAGACAACCCCGGACCGGATCTATTCTTCCAATTGACAGTATGTCAAATTTGTCCGTCAACAAAGCCCTAAAAATAAAAGTTTCTAGATCAATTTTATTAGACGCTTGATTTTATGGTTTCTGTTTTATGCAAGGGTGTGTTAGTGAAACTAGTGATGTGTAAAGGAATCAACTCCAAAAAGGTGCAGAGAATGATGCAATGCAATAATTCCTTTTTGATGAAAGCTAGTTAAAGAAGGGAGGGGAGTTATTTACTCATTTAAAATGACAACTAAGAACTCAATAGCATGCAATCTTAATTTTATTTTCAATGAAATGGAGAACAATTCCAAACGATGAAATGATTTTTTTGCAATCTGAAAGAAAACATCTTTCCTAAGTTAATTTTGAAGACACGCCAACAAAATTATATACTTTATCTTTTTCTTTTCAAGTAAATGCAATTTGAAAGTAATTCCTTCTATTTCTTTTCTTTCAATATACAATGTGTATTGCACTGAAAAGTAGATAAGGAAGAAATAAAAGATCCCAAATTGAAACACGCAAAAATCAAGCCTTCAAAATTGAAAAAAGTATTCAAAATGACTAAAAAGAAATCAACACTAAAAGCAATCAAAGCAAGAGTGGGAAAACAATCAAAGAGAAATTTCTCCAAATAATCTTTCAGGGAGATGCCAAGGACCTGTAGACTAATTGAGGAGGCCAAGACAGAGAGTTCTAGTTAGACTAATTCAAAAATAAGTGCAATAATATGAAATATAATTGGCATACAGAAAGAGAGGAAAAAATTGCAAAACATTTCACAAAAAATTGTAAAATTTACAGGAAGAAATCTAAGGCAAATCCAAGGTGGATCTGGAGTGTTGAAGAGGCTACAACAAATAGATATGAATGGTATTTTTGAAGGATAACTCTTCAAAAAGGAGTCTCATGATAGTGGTCGCTCCCTAAAAAGGGAGACAAAGCGACTAGTCTCTCCCTGTGAAGAGAGAAAGGGTGACCAGAAGTTATGGTCGCTATTGGTTAACTTAAGAGAAGGTATGGGCATTCCCTTATAGAAAAACAGGTGTGATCGAAGGAGTTTGTTTCCTCCCTTATAGAGAAAAATGTGTGACCGAAGAACTTTGTCGCTTTTTGTACATAGGGAAAGGGTGACCGAACCTAGGAAGTGAAAAAAAGATGGATCTGGACGAGATATGGCAGATATAGGATATGGGTTTTTTCAACAAGGCTCAAAAAAGAGTGGGGAAATGGTGTGGATGGAACAAGAGAACTTAAAAGGGCAGATATATTTAGAAATAAGATTCAAAAATTCAACAATCTAAGGGGATTAATACATGGAGAAAAACTTCCCCAGTATAGTCACCAATCTGATGTAGGGATTTTGCACTTTGCGGGAGTTGAGCACCCTTAGGTTCTACCAGCGCCTAAGAAAGGAATAGAGACATAAACTAAGGATGTTCCTAGATCTCATTCATACATGAAAACCTTCAAATAATATGAAATCCTCCCAAAGATCAAAGAAATCGTGCATGGATTGACAACAGATCTAATAGCATATCATAACACATAATTATACTAATTATCTACCAATGAATACATAAACTTGTATGAAAAATTAGATAGAGGGAAACATCCAATATGTATTATATTAATCAAAGAAGAAATATTACAAGTTAAAAATGAGAATATGATGCAATGATCCCCTTCCAAGCTCCTTGCCTAAGTCTTGCAACCAAATCACCATAGTAACCTTGTTAGCTCTTTCCTCCTCCTTCCCATGGGAAATGGCTTGATTCTTATAGGGCTTTAGGGATAAATCCATATAGTTATTAGGATAAGATTTTCAATCTCATAATGGAATCCTTCTCAAGGATAAACCCCAAGAAATCAGTGGGATATCTGATCTGTTGAAAACAAATCCAAAAATAGGTGCTTCTAATCTCGTTCACGACCTATACACACAAACATAGCGATCATTCCCTCTTTGGCAATCCATAGGGAGTGACCGACCCTTTTGGTCGCACCCTCAATGAAGGAAAAAGGTGACCAAACCCTTTGGTTTCTCCCCCAATGAAGGAAAAATGTCATTGAACCCTTTGGTCACTCTTTGGCAAGCCATAGGGGGTGACCAACCCTTTTGGTCGCACCCTCAATGAAGGAAAAAGGTGACCAAACCCTTTGGTCGCTCCCCCAATGAAATAAAAATGTGCCCAAACCCTTTGGTCATTGTTTTAATGAAGGTAGGGGTGACCGAACCTATTTTGTACACTCTTTTAATGAAGGCAGGGGTGATCGAACCTCTTTCATACACTCTTTTAATGAAAGCAGTGGGTGAGCGAAAAGAAACTCAGCTGAAAACCCAAGGAAAAATTGGTAGGTTTTAAGGGTTAAAATGAGGGATTTATAGGGGATAATTACCTAGATATTAGGTTATTTTTAGGTTATAATAACCTAATGATTAGGTGTTAAATAAAATTACAACACCACCCTTCATGTGAGGGGGGTTTACTCAACCATCCTATAAAGATTCATGTGCATTATCCCCTTTTCTACAAACAACATCTTAATCCATAAAGTAATATCTTCCAATTGTCATCTTCTAGGGTCAGCGACAATATTCCTTTCAATAGCACTGAAGGATTCACTGCACTTAATAGAAAACTCAACGGTGTACCCTTCCTTAACCCCGTCGAACCAAAAGTCAACTTCTCTGGCCCACTTATTATCCAAAGATTCTATTGACCATATTATGGTCCCACACTAATGATTCTTGTTGGGTATGTGTTATATTATTTTCATTACCAAACCTAATTTCTGCATTGTTCGAGGTGTGTAGGGGGGTTTAGGGGCAGTGCCCCCGAAAAACATTTTAGTTTTGGAATTTTTTTTTCTTCTATTTTTAGCGATTTTTCAACACATGGTTTTTGTTGGTGGTTTTCTAATTCCAGTTAAGGAATTAGGGTTTTTATTTAATCTGGGTCAATGGATTATGGATTTGGATGTCGCAGGATCATATATATATTTTATTGTAAACAATGAAGAATATGGTGAAAAAAAGAATTAGAGATGTGGCTCTAAATAGGTTTTTGGTTTTCTCGGTTTGGGTTTCCAGGTTAAAATCTTTGTGTAATGTATATTTGTTCCATTGTATATTTTCTGTTTTTTTTAAGAATCTATTTGCAGTAATTAATTGTACAAGTTTAAAATATACATTTGGTATTAGAGAAATTATTGGCTTCAGTTGGACGCCTTTGTTGTCAGGGGTTTGTCTTGGGTCTTTGATAAACCTTATTACAGTGGGAGCTCTACAGTATTGATTCTTCAAGTGCAAAGAAATAGAAAGTAGTTCAAAAATAGAGATCAAGAAATTTAATGGGAAAAGTTTTGAGCTGTGGAATCTCAAGATGGAAAATATGTTGGTGGAAAAATATCAGTGGATTTTTGTGGATCTAGGTACTGCACCTATAGGAATGTCAATGGAAGACTAGGAAAATTTGGATAGAAAGGAAAAGAGTACAATATGGTTGTGTCTCTCAGATTCAATATTACTGAACATGTCATACAACCAAGGATTTATTGAATAAGTTAGGGGATTTGTATTAGTCTAAGTCCCTAGTAAACAAATTGTTCATGAGGATGAAAGATCGAGACTCAGTGACTGAGAATATAAACGCCTTCAATGCAGTGGTAAGTCAATTCTTATATATTGATATTAATATTTTTGAAAAATATAAGTGTATTAGTTTATTGTTCTCTTTACCAGACTCATGTGATGGTCTGGTTGTGGCCATAGGTAGTAATACAAATACTTTAAGTTTAAATGAAGTGGTTTCATCCTTGTTGTTGAAGGAGATGAGACGGAAAAACATGGAAGGAAAGAGAGCAGATTCCTTCTTTGCAAGAGGACGTTCCCAAGAAAGAAATAGATCTAAGTCCTCAAGTGGGAGATCTAAATATAAGGGAAGATATAAATCTCCTGGAAAATTTGTAAAGGTATGGTGGAGATGTGGAAAAGAAGGGCACTACAAGAAACAATGTAGATCTAAAATTGTTGAGAGAGGGAAGGGATCTGAAGATGCTCCTTCTACAGAAAAAGTAGGGGATGTGTACTTGGTTTCTTCAAGCACACATGTAGATCATGAGGCATGGTTGCTTGATTTAGGTGCATCCTTTCATATGACTCCTCACAGGGAGTGGTTTTGCGAATATTAAATGGAGGTGATGTTTTCCTAGGTGATGACTCGAAATCCAAAATCATAGGACAAGTTAAATTCAAGTTGAAGCTCATTTATGGAAGGACTATAACACTCCATGGTTTTCTAGACATCGTAGGGTTGGACAAAAATTTGATTATTGTAAGAAAAATGGATGATGCGGGAGTAACAGTGTTTGAGAGAGAAACTTGCAAGATGGTTCAGGGGGAAATGGTGTTGTTTAAGGGAGTTTGGATTGAAACCCTATATAATTTTATAAGAATCACCAATAATGATGGGTGAAACAATTTTGTTGTTCCTAAGATTCAATATGAAGAAGAAAAAACTCTTATAGTCTTTGGAGAAAAGACTATGTTGTGGCATCAAAGATTGGGACATATCGGAGAGAAGGGCATTTGAGTACTACATGGTAAAGGTA
The DNA here is from genome assembly GCA_009831015.1 of Picea engelmannii. NCBI lineage: Eukaryota > Viridiplantae > Streptophyta > Pinopsida > Pinales > Pinaceae > Picea > Picea engelmannii. The sequence goes on along the minus strand of ML781461.1, from coordinate 524,205 downwards.
TGGTTGAAGGTATGTGTAACTCCTCTCTAGATTTTGATTTATGTGAACATTGCATACATGGGAAGCAAAATCGGGTAATATTCCCCTCTATTGCAATGAGGGAAGAGGGAATTTTATAGTTCATGCATAGTGATGTGTTTGGACATGTGTTGGTTCCATCACTGAGAAAATTTGTGTATTGTGTCCCATTTATATATGACTTATCAAGGAATACATAGATTTATTTCCTCGGGAAGAAATATGAAGTCTTTGAAAAATTCAAAGAGTTTAAGGCTCCTATGGAGAATCAAACAGAGAATAGAATTAAGGTGTTGAGGACAGATAGTGGTGGAGAATTATGCAGAAATGAATTCGAAGAATTATGTAATAAGTGGAGTATATCAAGGCAGAAGACTACTCCATATATGCCTTGGTAGAATGGAGTTTCAAAAAGGATGAATAGGATCATGATGGAAAAGGCAAGGTGCATGCTTTGTGGTGTTGGGTTAGGATAGGAATTCTAGGTAGAGGTAGTGGGTGTTGCATGTTACCTGGTCAATTCATCACCCTCATCATCACTAGATGACAAGACTCCACATGAGGTAAGGATTGGTAATAAACCCTCTCTCATACACCTCAATGTATTTGGTTGCGATTCATATGTTCATATTCCAAAGGAAAACAAGAGTAAGCTAGATAAAAGGGTTGAAAAGTGTATCCTTATTAGGTATAAAGATGGTCTGAAAGGTTACAAGATTTAGAACCTAGAAACTAAGAAAGTAGTGTATAGATGAGATGTGTTATTTAGAGAAATAAAAGATGTTGTCAAAAAGGAAGTCCTACGAAGGAAGGAAGAACCAAAGAAAATAGAGTTTGAGTTAAAGGATAATGAATCAGACTCTACATAAGAATAGGAATCGAAAGAAGAAGATCCTCATACTCCATTATTGAGGATATTGGTTCCGAAAAGAAGGAAATTGGAAAGGTACACTCCACTTGATTTCCACTCCAATTTTTCTTTTTTTATTACCAAAGATGATCCTAGAACCATTAAGGAGGCAATGGATTCAAAGGATGGAAAACTCTTGAAAAAGGCCATGATGGAAGAAATGGCAGCATTGGACAAGAATGAGGCCTAGGATCTATTAGAGCTTCCAACTAGAAGAAATAACATTTACAACAAATGGATGTTTAAGAAGAAGTTAAATGTATAAGGAAAAGTGGAGAAATACAAATCTCGGTTAGTATCAAAAGATTATTCCCGAGTAGAGGGAATTGACTTTGGTGATATTTTTTCTCATGTTTTCAAGTTAACTTCAATTAGATTGCTTTTGTATGTTGTTGTTGCTTTTAATTTCGAAGCAAAACAGATGGTTATGAAGATAACATTACTACATGAGGATGTGGAAGAATAAATCTAAACGAAGTGGATAGAATGCCTTGTTATGAAGGGAAAGAAAGAGTTGGTATGAAAGCTCAAAAATTCCATGTATGGGTTAATGTAACGACCCTCCTCGTCACGACAACAACTCCGAAAACAGGTGCAAATTTTTTTTTTGTTTGTTTGTTTAAAGTCTGTGCGCGCGTGTAGAAGAAACAACCCCCTCGACTCTACGTCACCACTCGAACCAACAACACGCAAGTAAGACGAACACGATCAAGACGGCCCAACATATCACAGTGACAACAAGAAATAAACGCCCCTGGACATAAGACGTTCAACTAGCAGTTGTAAGCAGAAACAGACACCAGGGGTTAGGTATAGTACTGTCATAGAATGAAGGAATCCAATAGTAGAGTCGCAGTAGTGGAAACTGTGTCTTTAAACAGCCCGAGACTATTGATACAGCTCAGAGTGTGTCACAAGAGTGGAACTATGCCTTTAAACAGCCCGGGACTCTTGATACGGCACTGGATTCCTTCCATCGGATTTACACACAGACATAAACACTAAGCTACAAGAGGTGTCTAGATCCTGCCCGACACGAACAGACTACGCAATACAATACCACCAAGTACTACAAATCAGGGACAATCATGACCTCTACGGGAGACGCAAGTCAGGAGGACTCAATCGACCAACCACTAATGGGACCCGAAGACAACAATCAAGACCAATTGCTCCAGTAATTATCATTAACCGACGAAGACTTTATCAAGGTAAAATCCTATAATCTCAACCCCCAAAGTTTAGTTATAAGGTCAATTTGCGCTAGTTCAGGGACAAGCAATAATCACACGCACATTGCATTTCTTTTTTGCTAAATGCCAAGATTGGGCAACGATATCAATACCATACGGTAAACCCTCGAACATTACAATCTCCTCATTATCTTGCCTTTCCTTCTGAATTATTACCATACATTGGAATAACCTATCAATTATTGCATTGCAGTAGACCTTATCATTAGAACTTCACTTAAACGAGTAATAACTTTGCAATTCAAACTTCATCCTAATATTCAATTAAACAAAAATAACATTGCAATTCAACCATTATCATCAACATTGCAACTTAACGACAAATATTATTATTGCAATTTAAACCAGAATCACCATTGTAATTTAAGCAAATATTAATATTGTAGTTAAGCTTCATCATTAGCATTTCACTTAAACGAATAATAACTTTGTAATTCAAACTTCATCCTAATATTCAATTAGACAAATAATAACATTGCAATTCAACCATTATCATCCACATTGCAACTTAACGACAAATATTATTATTGCAATTTAAACCAGAATTATCGTTGTAATTAAGCAAATATTAATATTTGTTGTTAAGCTCATCATTAGCATTTTAATGTAAACAATATTAATATGGCCATTAACGCATATAATCCTTTCAATTGGACAAATAATAAATATTTGAATCGACATCATGCTAACCATAACACTAGTCCTTCTAGTTAAAAAGACCATAACAATAACACAGTTTAGTGTTACACCGTTTGAAATACCAACGTCTTTAAGGCACAAATATGTAAACCTAAAAATGCTATTTATCTAAAAATGAAAACATTTTAAGGGCAATATCAAATAACAGCATAATTTATTTAATATCCTATTTAAGCACAACATTAAACACCGTTGTTTTAAAATGGATCTAATGAAATCCTAACACCATATTTAGGAGGTATATTATCTGAATTAAACGCTACCATAAACATCACAGTTTTAAAAGGTCCTATTGAACCAACGCGCTAATTATTATGACAAGGTTTTAAATGATCCAACTTTGAAAGGCACGTAGGTATGAATAAACAATTTAAAAGCTAATATATAAATCTGACAACGTTTTTTTTTTTTAATGCTGGACTTTGAAAGGCGCGTAGGTATAATAAACAATTAAAAGCTAATATATAAATCTGACAACGTTTTTTTTTTAATGCTGGACTTTCCCTAAGCAATTTAATACTGGAATTTCCACAGCGTTTAAGTTTGCAATTCATAATTTCCAGTACAGCATAAAAACAGGCCACCTTGCTGCCACGCTATCCCCAAACCATACTAACACGGCAATTTGATAGGGCCTGTCATATTGCAGGTTAGGGTTGCCAATGGATGGATCATTATTCGTAATAGCATATCGTTTACTATTGAAGGATGGATCAGTGGGTGAGGAACGTGAAGATTGATATCACAAGGGAGCCCTGGGGAGGTGGGCCCACGAGAGCCTCCATGTGGTCTGTGCAACTGGTTGCACCCCCCGCAAAACTGATAATTGAAAATAAACACAACGAGTTGGGCAGTAAAAGAAGGTCGCTGCCAGCATTACCAAAAACTGATAAAAGGGTAATTGAAGGTCACGATAATTGATTGAACTATTAAGCGGCAATTAATAACCAGACAGGGTTTCCATTCGTTTTATCCAAGATTAAAAAAACATCAACATGTTGGTCGAGTGAAGAATAAGGCTTAGGGTGAATAATGAATCGTTTCACATGATGGGCGAGTGATATGCTAGGTTTTAAAAATATTCTTTTTATCCAAGAAATAAATAACATCCACAGGCTTTCTCATTGTTAGATTTAATGCTCGTTTGACCGGTTTCTTATAAAATTATGCCATCATTAAATTCCTGCCATGTAGAGTTCCGAGAGTTGTTGAACTCTAGCATAGTAAAATCTAACATGTTTCTTTCATACACGGAGACGAGTTGTTATCTTCAGTTTAGGGTTTCAAATTGAGGACTGAGGGCGAGAGTAGAACAGATTGTGCTAAGCTGGAATTAGGTGTACTGTATTTTAAACCACGGTTTTTAACCAGAATGGAGGCTTGCAAGAGGTGTGAGAAATTACAGATAAGGAGGAACAGTGCCAGAAGTGATCAAGTGCTGAGGATGTAGACAAGAAATATACAGACAGAAAATAAACCATGCCCCGGTCAGAGAGAAGGCCTGTTGAAATTGGCACACGGTGAATGAAAACGCCCAATATTTAAAGGCAGAGAAACCACTGTAACTTCCCACTGTAACATATAAATAGTCAAATGCCCAACATGTATAAATCATAACCCATTTCTAATGATTCCTTTAATAGTTTTAAATAAACCCGAATCTTACAGTTTACAAGAATTTCCTGCCCCCCCCCCAGGGAAAACGCATGGAATAAACAACTTAAAATAATGATCAGTTCCTAAGAAATCACTGATATTAATTATTTCACAGTCAATCTATTGAACACACGATACCCACCTAAATACCCAAAACAACCGTAAGGTATCAACTCCTCGTAACACATACAGTATCAGATAATAACTCCATACAGCCCTGAAATCGGACTTTACAAAAGGAAACGCATCAGAGAAGTTTTCATCACACCACACACACTGGCAGTAAGGTAAAAACTAAAAAATTTCTCATTAACCATTAAACTATAGTTTATAAACACATGCGGCAAGACAGAAACGTCCAGAGATTTACATACATGTGCCCTTATCGCTTGCAGCAAGCGATTCTGGTGCTCCGGCCGCTCCTGCTCCTGCTTTCCGACTACAAAGAACCCACCGGTACCTCCCAGCCAAACGCTAGGGGTACTCTTCTTCCCCCTCATCCCCCCGAGCCACAAAGGGGCCACACACAATCAGAGGGTAACTAGCTTCTCAGCTCGCCTCCAAGGCTGAGCTACCACTCAAGTCTGTTGAGAATCCCCAACTTCTACAAGAAATCAGTCCAGTCTCTAGTCTGGCAGCATAACAATACCAATCTGAAAAAGTCCCCTTTCTTTTCCCCTCTCCCTTTCTTTTATCCAGACTCAAACCCTAATCCTCTTCCTTTTTAGGTTTTCCCCCCTTTTTCCTTTTTATTTTCTTATTTTTCTTTTTGTTTTATTTTGTTTATTTTTTTTATTTTATTTTTTTTTTAAACTCAAAGAGTAAGTGCGCTCATTAATAATTTCCTTTTATTATTTTTTTTTTACATGCGTAACTTTTATTTTTTTGCAATTTGTTTATAATACATATACATATGTATATTTTCATTTTTCTATTATAAGCATGCATTCATCTTTGTAGTTTATCATTATCCATCATTTAATTTACCATTAATATATATGTATATATAGGATAATGAGAGATTAAGG
>ML781461.1:489089-517446 GCA_009831015.1 Picea engelmannii | reverse complement strand
CAATAGCACCCATCTACATCAAATAGTAACACATCATGTCATCTGTCAATCACATCATAATCCAATATAAAAGGTCTAACATCAAAAAGGGTCCAGATCACTTGCGAGCAAGTGTCCTCAAATAATAAGTGTTCTCAGTGCACCAGAGCGGGATGTTACATACACCCCCTCTTGGTCTAAACTTCGTCCCGAAGTTTCTCAGTATAATGCAGAAATAAAGTATCACAGTATCATAAGTCTATCCATCAAACAAAAATGGAAACTGTTGACTCATATCATCTGCGTCCTCCCAGGTCGCCGAGTGTGGACTATAACTATCCCACTGGACCTTGACCTGATCTACCGTTCGACATCGTAACTGTCGAACGCGATGATCTAAGATGCAGACCGGCTCAGCCATGAGCGCTCCTTCGTCCGATACCTGCAATGAACTCAAGTCAATCACATGTGTAGGATCACTAATATAATGTCTCAAAACAAATACATGAAAAACATCGTGCATACGCCTCAAAGAATTAGGTAAGGCTAGTCAATAAGCCACGGGCCCCTTTCTCTCCACAATCTTGAAAGGTCCCACGAACCTAGGAGAGAGTTTAGCTCCCTTTACAAACTTGATCGAACTCTTATGTGGTTTAACCCGCAAGAAGACTCAATCGCCGACCTCGTAGCTACGGTCGACTCGGTGCGCATCGACATAACTCTTTTGTCGATCTTGTGCTTCTTTAATCCTTTGTCTTATGGATTGCATCTGCTCTTCCATTTCGTGGATCTCTTCTGGTCCCACTAGGACCCTATCCTCAAGCTGATCCCAACTCAAGAGCGTCTGACACGGTCGCCCATAAAGAAACTCAAAAGGCGCCATCTTTATGGTGCTTTGATAACTGTTGTTGTAAGCGAACTCTACTAGAGGCAAGAATTCCTCCCAACACTTTTGTTGGTCCATCACGTACATGCGCAACATGTCTTCCAAGGTTTGGTTCATACGTTCTGTTTGTTCGTCCATCTATGGGTGATATGCAGTACTAAAGTTAAGCTGGGTTCCCAAGGCCTCTTGGAAACTTGTCCAAAATCGTCCAGTAAACACCGATCCTCGATCGGATATAATCTTTTTAGGCACGCCATGCAGCCTCACAATCTCACTGATGAAAAATCTCGCTATGTCAGGTGCCTGATACATCATACGCACAGGAATGAAGTGAGCACTCTTCGTCAGAGTGTCTACTACTACAAAAATCGAGTCGTGTCTCCTTGCTGTCAGTGGCAATCCAACAATAAAATCCATCGATATAACTTCCCATTTCAATTCCGGAATGGCATGTGGTTGAAGTAATCCTGTCGGGTGTCTATGTTCAGCCTTTACCTGCTGACACTCTAGACATCTAGCCACAAAGTTAACTATGTCGGCCTTCATTCCCTTCCAGAAGAATAATGGTTTGAGGTTTTCCCTCATCTTCGTAACTCCCGGGTGAGCCATGTAAACTGCTCTATGAGCCTCGCTCAGGATCAACATCCTCAACTCGTCATTTGGCAGTATGTAAATCTGACCTCTAAACCTCAATAACCCATCGTTATCCAAGGAATATCCCTCATATCGTGGTACCGTCATCGTGTTTTTTCTGATAAAATCCTTGACTTCCTTGTACCAGTCATCATCACGTTGTAAGGTGAGAATATTCTCACGTAGATTTGTCTAAAGAGGTAACACCAAAAAGATGCGTGGCCTCCGACTCAAGGCATCCGCCACTCGGTTCACTGTTCCCTTTATGTAAGTAATCTCGAAGTCGTATTCGCTAAGCAATTCCGACCAACGTCGTTGTCCCGCGTTCAGGTCGCTTTGCGTAAAAATGTGTTGTAGTCCACAATGATCAGTCTTTAATTCAAATTTTCGTCCCACAAGGTAGTGTCTCCAAACCTTCAAGGCATATACGATGGCTAGTAACTCCAAATCATGCGTCGCATAGTTCTCCTCATGCCTTCTCAGCTTCCTCGAAATGTAAGAAATCACTCGCCCGTCCTGCATCAAGACTCCACCTAAACCTTCCTTGGATGCGTCAGTGCATACCGGGAAGTCTGCGTCCATGTCAGGGACCTTTTGTATCAGCGCGGTTGTCAACAACTCTTTAAGCCTCCGAAATGCTTTCGCGCATTTCTCCGTCCAAACAAACTTCTTGTTTTTCTTCTGCAATTCCGTGATCGGATTTGCTATCTTCGAAAAACCCTCGACAAACTGTCGATAGTATCCTGCTAATCCCATAAAACTACGCACTTATGTGACATTCGTAGGCGCAAGCCATTCCATAATATCCTCAACCTTGGCTAGATCCACAACGATACCCTCGCCGGAGATGACATGCCCTAAGTAGTGAATCCTCGATTGGTAAAAAGATCATTTGGACAACTTCCCATATAATTTGTGTTCTCATAAACATTGTAGTACCAAGCGCAAGTGCTTGTCATGCTCCTCCGTTGTCTGAGAGTAGATTAAAATATCATCAATGAATACTTGGAAGAACTTGTCCAAGTACTCGCGGAACACCCCGTTCATCAAACTCATGAATACCCCTGGGGCGTTTGTCAGTCCAAACGGCAAAACAGTAAACTCGTAATGTCCAAATCTCGTCTTAAAGGCGGTCTTAGGGATGTAATCCTCCTTGATCCGTAACTGGTGATATCTAAATCGCAAATCAATCTTGGAGAACATTGTTGCACCCTTCATTTGATCAAATAGATTGTCAATTCTTGGTAAGGGATATTGATTCTTGATCGTAGCCTTGTTCAGTTGACGGTAGTCAATGCAAAGCCTCCACGATCCATCCTTCTTTCGAATGAAAATAAATGGTGCACCCCATGGTGACACACTAGGACGTATCAGTCCCAGGTCCAACAACTCCTTCAGTTGCATCTTTAACTCTTGCAACTCCGGGGTCGACATCCGATAAGGCGTTCTTGCTATCGGTTCAGTTCCCGGTTTCAAGTCTATGGTAAACTCCAGTTCCCTCTCCGGCAGCATCCTAGGCAACTCCTCTGGAAATACGTCCGCAAACTCCTTCACCACCGGAAGGTGTTCTAGGCCTTCCATTACTCCTTTCTCATTTAGAGCGAGGATCACATATAGTTTGCACCCCTTGCGCATACTCTTTCGTAACTGTAAGGAAGAGACAAACCGCAGGGAAACTCCCTGGTTTCTTCCTACAATCACACATCTCTATCCTTCATCATCAACCAAGCTCAACCATTTCGTCTTACGGTTGAGAATCACCTCATGCATTTCCAACCAATCCATACCGATCACGACATCATAAGATCCTAAGATCGTGACGTACAAGTTGACTCTCGTGACAAACTCTCCCAGGTTAAGGGCACAGCTCGTAACCTTTCCTCCAACCTTCTGTTTGGCTCCCGAAGCCATCTCCATGAAGCTAAACTCATCCTGTTCAACTGCCTTTACCTTAATTCGTTTAAGCACTGCACCAGAAATGAAACTCTCAGTAGCTCCTGGGTCTATCAAAATACTAAGGGTCTGGTCAACGATAGTACCTTTCATCTCGAGCACAGTCGACTGGTGCTCTGCCTGGCGGTTATTCACCGCTGCATGAATCTGATGGGCCTTGCCCATATCTCCCACGGTAGTGGGTTTGATTGATCTGGACGCCCTGGTCCTCTCCACAGGACACTCACGCTGGTAGTGTGGCTCCCCACACGTCCAACACCCCTTCTTCGGCCCAGTAGTCCTGGTACCTGAAGTAGAAGACGTCTGCCCACCGGCCTGAAACCCCGGTCTGTTCTGCTGAACAGACCTAAATTGCTGCTGCTGTGGGCGATGCTGCTGCTGATGCTGTGGTCCTCGATAAGGTGTCCGCTGCTGAGGCGGCAGTCATCGAGGTGTAGTGAATGTGGATCCCCTCTGGAAGCCATGATGTCCCGGCGTATGTCTCACTGGTGTTTGATGTCGCGGCGCCCCCGATGAACTCTGCCCTGTGGGTCTCGCTGAAGTCCGGGTCTGACCCCCGCTGATAAGCTCCTCCTCCGCTATGAGGGCCTTTTGGACAGCGTCATGCAAGGTTTGAGGCATCAAGATCCTAACCTTTGCACGTAGACTGTCATTAAGGCCAAACACGAACCTATTGACTTTGAGCTTCTCTGTGTTAAGGTGCGGAGCATACCGGAGCAGCTCCATGAATCGTGCCTCGTACTCGGGCACCGTACGACCTCCCTGTCATAGCGCGTTGAACTCGTTGAGATGACGCTTAATGAATTCCTCAGAAAGGCACCTCTCTCGGAACCGTTCCTCGAACAGTTCCCATGACACGTCTTCCATGGCCATGTTCAGCTGCGGCAGGAGCGTCTTCCACCATAGAAGAGCGCTCCCCTTTAGTTGAAAGACCGCCATGCAGACCTTCATGTTGGAGATATAATCGCGAAGTGCGAAGCACATCGCCATATTCTCCAACCATGCCTCGACGGCTGCGTCGTCCGGGGCGCCAAAGAACTCGGGAAATTTTACCTTCTCGAGTTCACGGTGATTGCTACCAGTGACGGCTGGTGCACGCGACAGAACCTCAAGGGGTGTCGGTGCCCTGGCCTCGTCTCTGTCCAAATGGTTGATCAGAGCCTTAGACATGCGCTGAAAGGATCTCATCATCCCAATAACATCACCAACTGCTATCTGATCCTGTCTGAGATCCCGCTCGCCTCCCTGGGGGTTAGACCCCTCAGGCGTGGATGCTACCGGAGGCATCACGCCTCCTCCCCTAGCACCCCGTCCTCTGCCTCCGCGGCGTCCTCTAACCATGATTACTTGCATCCACAAAATCAACTCATGTCAACGAAAACCGTAGCGAACCCCAAGTCACGGGTCAAACCGGCTCTGATACCATATGTAACAACCCTCCTCGTCACGACAACAACTCCGAAAGGTGCAATTTTTATTTTTTTTTGTTTGTTTGAAGTGTGTGCGTGCGTGTAGAAGAAACAACCCCCTCGACTCTACGTCACCACTCGAACCAACAAGATGCAAGTAAGACGAACACGATCAAGACGGCCCGACATATCACAGTGACAACAAGAAATAAATTCCCCTGGACATAAGGTGTGCAACTAGCAGCTGTAAGCAGAAACAAACACCAGGGGTTAGGTACAGTACTGTCACAGAATGAAGGAATCCAACAGTAGAGTCGCAGTAGTGGAAATTGTGCCTTTAAACAGCCCGAGACTACTGATACAGCTCAGAGTGTGTCGCAAGAGTGGAACTGTTCCTTTAAACAGCCCGGGACTCTTGATACGGCACTGGATTCCTTCCACCGGATTTACACATAGACATAAACACTAAGCTACAAGAGGTGTCTAGATCCCGCCCGACACGAACAGACTACGCAATACAATACCACCAAGTACTACAAATCAGGGACAATCATGACCTCTACAGGAGATGCAAGTCAGGAGGACTCAATCGACCAACCACTAATGGGACCCGAAGACAACAATCAAGACCAATTGCTCCAGTAATTATCATTAACCGACGAAGACTTTATCAAGGTAAAAGCCTATAATCTCAACCCCCAAAGTTTAGTTATAAGGTCAATTTGCGCTAGTTCAGGGACAAGCAATAATCACATGCGCATTGCATTTCTTTTTTTTCTAAACGCCAAGATTGGGCAACGATATCAATACCATACGGTAAACCCTCGAACATTACAATCTCCTCATTATCTTGCCTTTCCTTCTGAATTATTACCATACATTGGAATAACCTATCAATTATTGCATTGCAGTAGACCTTATCATTAGCACTTCACTTAAACGAGTAATAACTTTGCAATTCAAACTTCATCCTAATATTCAATTAAAAAAAAATAACATTGCAATTCAACCATTATCATCAACATTGCAACTTAACGACAAATATTATTATTGCAATTTAAACCAGAATCACCATTGTAATTTAAGCAAATATTAATATTGCAGTTAAGCTTCATCATTAGCATTTCACTTAAACGAATAATAACTTTGCAATTCAAACTTCATCCTAATATTCAATTAGACAAATAATAACATTGCAATTCAACCATTATCATCCACATTGCAACTTAACGACAAATATTATTATTGCAATTTAAACCATAATTACCGTTGTAATTAAGCAAATATTAATATTTGTTCTTAAGCTCATCATTAGCATTTTAAAATAAACAATATTAATATGGCCATTAACGCATATAATCCTTGCAATTGGACAAATAATAAATATTCGAATCGACATCATGCTAACCATAACAATAGTCCTTCTAGTTAAAAAGACCATAACAATAACACAGTTTAGTGTTACACCGTTTGAAATACCAACGTCTTTAAGGCACAAATATGTAAACCTAAAAATGTTATTTATCTAAAAATGAAAACATTTTAAGGGCAATATCAAATAATAGCATAATTTAATTAATATCCTGTTTAAGCACAACATTAAACACCGTTGTTTTAAAATGGATCTAATGAAATCCTAACACCATATTTAGGAGGTATATTATCCGAATTAAACGCTACCATAAACATCATAGTTTTAAAAGGTCCTATTGAACCAGCACGCTAATTATTATGACAAGGTTTTAAATGACCCAACTTTGAAAGGCGCGTAGGTATGAATAAACAATTTAAAAGCTAATATATAAATCTGACAACGTTTTTTTTTTTTTAATGCTGGACTTTGAAAGGCGCGTAGGTATAATAAACAATTAAAAGCTAATATATAAATCTGACAACGTTTTTTTTTTAATGTTGGACTTTCCCTAAGCAATCTAATGCTGTACTTTCCACATCGTTTAAGTTTGCAATTCATAATTGCCAGTACAGCATAAAAACAGGCCACCTTGCTACCACGCTATCCCCAAACCATACTAACACGGAAATTTGATAGGGCCTGTCATATTGCAGGTTAGGGTTGCCAATGGATGGATCATTATTCGTAATAGCATATCGTTTACTATTGATGGATGGATCAGTGGGTGAGGAACGTGAAGATTGATATCGCAAGGGAGCCCTGGGGAGGTGGGCCCACGAGAGCCTCCACGTGGTCTGTGCAACTGGTTGCACCCCCCCAAAACTGATAATTGAAAATAAACACAACGAGCTGGGCAGTAAAAGAAGGTCGCTGCCAGCATTACCAAAAACTGATAAAAGGGTAATTGAAGGTCACGATAATTGATTGAACTGTTAAGCGGAAATTAATAACCAGACAGGGTTGCCATTCATTTTATCCAAGATTAAAAAAACATCAACATGTTGGGCGAGTGAAGAATAAGGCTTAGGGTGAATAATGAATCGTTTCACATGCTGGGTGAGTGATATGCTAGGTTTTAAAAATATTCGTTTTATCCAAGAAATAAATAACATCCACAGGCTTTCTCATTGTTAGATTTAATGCTCGTTTGACCGGGTTCTTATAAAATTATGCCATCATTAAATTCTTTCCATGTAGAGTTCTGAGCGCCATTGAACTCTAGCATAGTAAAACCTAACCTGTTTCTTTCATACACGGAGATGAGTTGTTATCTTCAGTTTAGGGTTTCAAATTGAGGACTGAGGGCGAGAGTAGAACAGATTGTGCTAAGCTGGAATTAGGTGTACTGTATTTTAAACCACGGTTTTTAACAAGAATGGAGGCTTGCGAGAGGTGTGAGAAATTATAGATAAGGAGGAACAGTGCCAGAAGAGATCAAGTGTTGAGGATGCAGACAAGAAATATACAGGCAGAAAATAAACCACGCCCCAGTCAAAGAGAAGGCCTGTTGAAATTGGCACACGGTGAATGAAAACGCCCAATATTTAAAGGTAGAGAAACCACTGTAACTGCCCACTGTAACATATAAATAGTCAAACGCCCAACATGTATAAACCATAACCCATTTCTAATGATTCCTTTAATAGTTTTAAATAAACCCAAATCTTACAGTTTACAAGAATTTCCTGCCCCCCCCAAGGGAAAATGCATGGAATAAACAACTTAAAATAATGATCAGTTCCTAAGAAATCACTGATATTAATTATTTCACAGTCAATCTATTGAACACATGATACCCACCTAAATACCCAAAACAACCGTAAGGTATCAACTCCTTGTAACACATACAATATCAGATAATAACTCCATACAGCCCTGAAATCGGACTTTACAAAAGGAAACGCATCAGACAAGTTTTCATCACACCACACACGCTGGCAGCAAGGTAAAAACTACAAATTTTCTCATTAACCATTAAACTACAGTTTATAAACACACGCGACAAGATAGAAACGCCCAGAGATTTACATACCTGTGCCCTTATCGTTTGCAGCAAGTGATTCTGGTGCTCCGGTCGCTCCTACTCCTGCTTGCCGACCGCAAAGAACCCATCGGTACCTCCCAGCCAAATGCTAGGGGTACTCTTCTTCCCCCTCAGCCCCCCGAGCCGCAAAGGGGCCACACACAATCAGAGGGTAACTAGCTTCTCAGCTCGCCTCCAAGGCTGAGCTACCACTCAAGTCTGTTGAGAATCCCCAACTCCTACAAGAAATCAGTCCAGACTCTAGTCTGGCAGCATAATAATACCAATCTGAAAAAGTCCCCTTTCTTTTCCCCTCTCCCTTTCTTTTATCCAGACTCAAACCCTAATCCTCTTCCTTTTTAGTTTTCCCCCCTTTTTCCTTTTTATTTTCTTATTTTTCTTTTTGTTTTATTTTGTTTATTTTTTTTATTTTTTATTTTCTAAAAACTCAAAGAGTAAGTGCGCTCATTAATAATTTCCTTTTATTATTATTTTTTTTACATGCGTAACTTTTATTTTTTTGCAATTTGTTTCCAATACATATACATATGTATATTTTCATTTTTCTATTATAAGCATGCATTCATCTTTGTAGTTTATCGTTATCCATCATTTAATTTACCATTAATATATATGTATATATAGGATAATGAGAGATTAAGGCGATGGCAAACTAGTATAGGGGAAAAATAAATGTATTACATAAAACGAATAAAGAGGAATTATGGGGAGGGATGGCGATTTAGTAATGTGAACTAGACAAGTAAATGGGAGATGGATACTGGAAGATCAAGGCGATGGAGGATAGTTTAATTAAGTAGACAAGGATAATGAGAGGATAATGGTCTGAGTTTTTGTTTTCTTTTTTTTTTGAATTTTCATTTCTTAAGGCCACACTAAATTCCCCCCCCCCTTTTCTAGAAGGTCTTAGGCTTAGGGTTTAGATTCTGAGCTAGGCGACGATAGGTTAAGGGAATTGCTTAAGGTTTTATTTAGGTGTTGATGACTTAGGGTTACTTAGGTTGACCCCTCTTCCACAATAATGCGACGTGCCCTTCAGGACGCACCACGTTCTCCAAGGGTGCCACTCACCTCTGGAATTTCTTTTGGGCGACGTGCCCTTCAGGACGCACCATGTGCTCCAAGGGTGCCACTCGCCAACTGAGTTTCTTTTGTGCGACGTGCCCTTCAGGATGCACCACGTGCTCCAAGGGTGCCACTCGCCAACTGGACTGATTGGTAGACCTCTATAACCCCTGGAGTCAACACTCCGCCAGGTGAACTTGTAGGAGACTAAGGGTTCTAAGGAATAAGGTCCCCGCCTTATTACGCGCCCCTTAGAATCATCATGAGTGACTGTCGCAGTCGGCCCTCACGGCATCGTGGGTCCTCTCGAACTAGGTAATCGTTAACCTACAGTTCGAGCCACGGCGGGAGTGCTAGCAGGCAGTGGCAGGGCTATTGTCCACCCCTCTCCCTCAACCTCTCTGCAATCATGTGTGGCCCCTTTAATCCATATGTGAGTCAGGTCAGCAAGCTATCGTCAGCCTGCATCACCAATAATCATGTCAGAAATGTCAACATCAAATCATCAAATCAAATGAAACATCATAATAAACATATCAACCCAAAAGCACACTCCCTGACTCAGTCCAGAGTCCAAGGGGGTTCTACCGATGCCTCTCCATCCTCAAGGTCAAAACCCTGCATACTCAATAAAACTGAGTCAATAGCGCCCATCTACATCAAATAGTAACACATCATGTCATCTGTCAATCACGTCATAACCCAATATAAAAGTTCTAACATCAAAAAGGGTCCAGATCACTTGCAAGCAAGTGTCCTCAAATAATAAGTGTTCTCAGTGCGCCAGAGCGGGATGTTACATGGGTTAAATCAATCACCAAGGATGTGGTATAAAAAAATTGATACTTATGTTGGGACTTGACTTCACAAGGAGTAGACTGGATCACTGTGTGTATTTCAAATTAATCAGTGATCATCTTATTTATTTGGTCTTGTAAGTGGATGATATGTTGTTGATAGGAAACAACAAGGAGATTATCCAGAATGTAAAAACTTAGTTTTCCTCTAAATTTGACATGAAGGATATTGATGTTGCAAATTTCATTTTGGGAATGGAAATTTAAAGAGATCAGAAAAACAAGAAACTCTAGTTAAATCAAAGGAAATATGTGGAGACAATGTAGCAAAGTTTTAATCTGCAAGAATGTAAACCGGTCAAGGTTCCTATTCCTATAGGTGTGAAGTTATATGTGGATCATTTTTCAAAGACACAAGAAATGGAAGAGGACATGTCTCATGTTCCATATGCTAATGCAGTTGGAAGCTTGATGTATGCAATGGTTTGTACTAGACTAGACATTGCACATGCAGTGGGATTGTTGAGCAGGTATATGTCAAAACCGAGGAAGGAGCATTGGACAGTAGTAAAGAGGGTTTTCATGTATTTCCATGGCACTACTAGTTATGGATTGTGCTACTAAGGAAGACCAATATTGGACAGAGTATTGGGCATGCATGGGTTTGTTAATGCAAACTGGGTTGGAGATATGGATCACAGAATATCTACCATTGGGTATGTGTTTAACCTGTTTGGAAGAGAAATTAGTTGGATGAGAAAAAGATAGTATGTAGTCGCACTCTCAACTACAGAAGTTGAATACATGGAAACCACTCATGCAAGAAAGGAAGTAGTATGGTTACATAGATTTTGTTTAGGTATTGTATTGGTACAACAAGTTGTAAGGATATATTGTGACAGTCAAAGTGTGATCTTCCTAGTGAAGAACTCGGCTTATCATTCAAAGACAGAGCATATTGATGTTCAATATCACTTTATGAGAGACATGATTGAAGAAAAGGTGTTGTTGATGAAGGTGGAAACTTTGAAGAATTTTTCAGATTCATTAACAAAATATGTGAATATTGAGAAGTTCTCTTGGTGTAGAGGATCTATGGGAATTTGTTTCCGGATTGTTGACTATGTAACCTTGTAACCCTCTGTATGCAAAGAAAACAACAAGTGGAGAATGTTGGATATGTGTTATATTATTTGCATGAACAGACCTAATGTTTGTGTTGTGTCGGTCACATGGGGGAGTCATTGGAGAGTGGGAGCCCCTCTACGAGGAGATTCAAGGGCAGCACCCTCGAAAAAAAATGGCATTTTTTTTGCATTTGTTTTAGCAGTTTTTCAACACATGGTTTTCGTCGATGGTTTTCTAATTTCGATTAAGGAATTAGGTTTGTTAACTAATATGGGTCAATGGATTAGGGGTTTGGATGTCACGGTATCTCGTATATTGTATTGTAAATAATGAAGAAGATGATAAATGAAATAATTAGAGGTGTGGCTCTAAACAGGTTGATGGTTTTCCTGGTTTGGGTTTCCAGGGTAAAATATTTATGTAATGTGTATGTGTGTTATTGTATATTTTATGTTTTTATTAAGAATCTATTTGCAATAATTAATCATAGAAGGTTAAAATCTACAAGTCTTGGGATCCCAAGGTAGTGTTAATCATTTTTTACCTCTTTAACCACTCATATAGTAAACAAGGAAACTCAACAAAGAAAATTTCATGTAAATCAGTATAGATGTACCTTTGTTTCCACTGCTTGAGGTTGTTATGAATATTTTTGGTCTCTCATCACACGAAATTTTCCTCCTTCTCAGATACCAAGTTTTGTATCCCATCCCTGGAGGGTTTCCATCTCATTTATTTCCTTCAACATATCGTACAAAACCTTCAGGTCTCACCAATGGAATCATTTGTTGCTTCTTCCAAGGGTTTATCATACCCAAGGTTCGATAGGATTTACCAACAAAAACCTCATAGGTGCTGACATATTCAATCTTCAAGGATTGAAGAAGGTATCACCCGAGACACCATGAGAATCAAATATACCATAATTCTTGTGTTGGATGTGAAAGAATAACAAATACAGTAAATCTCCATCAACTAATCATTCATTCATTCAGAACTACCATAATATTGTTGTGCGTCATAATATAAACATAGAGACATTCAAACCATAACTCATCAACATGAAAAGATAAGTGTGCTTTAGATTTCATTCATTAAACTTAAAGGCATTTAAATACATTCTTAGACAACAAATATCTAACCCTGCTCTAGGAACATCAATGATAACTAGAACAGAGACATGTCATGCGCTAACATCTCTCTTCATTCACACACATTATCTTTGAACATCAAAAACTGATACAATACTAAACTATGAGCTCTTTCTCAACTCTTTATTTCTCCTTTTCTATTCACACTCACTATCACTCTCTTCTAGTGACTAAAAAACCAACTCGTTACATATTCTCATGCATCCCCCCACATATTTCATGGAGTGTGGAAATCGTAGCTAACTTTCCAGATCATCCACAACCTCAACCATGACCAATCAAGTTGTTACAAAAGTAGTTACAAGATATTATAGAATATATTATTTGATTTGGCCTACATGTGATCTCTTTAAGTCCCTTACGCGCAATGCACAATGGGTTGGTGCATGTAATATATCCTTGGCTAGTGAAAATGTTAAACTTAGCATCATGCAGTGTATCTTCTTGGGTGCACATGCAGTGCCGACTTGTGGCACGTGCACAACTTCTACAAAACCTTAGGTTCCAACAGCCTTGTAGAAATTGCTAATGCATAAATATGGTCACTGGAGCATGCAAAGGAAATGTAAGAGTTGTGGGAGTAAGTATGAGCATGGAAAGAGGTAATTTATAGTGCATTCCATAAAGAAAAATTATTCAACACTTTCTATTTTCGTAGAAGGAAAATGGTATTTAGTCTATATCTTAACCAAAAATATTTAGAGGATGTTTTCCCATTGTTTGGAAAAATCCCTGGATGGAAAATGTGATTTTCATTTGAGGAAAAATAAAATAAAAAGTTAGGAATTCTTAAATGTTAATATGCTTATGAATTGAGGAGTATTTCTATAGGAAATTGTTGCTCCTTGGGATATTGTAAACGCCCAAGTGTTGGTGAAAATATATGAATGAATGTTATTATGTTTACATGATTTGTAAATCTTCAATTCAACTTATGTATGATGAAATTGGTTGAGGAAACCATTGATTGTACTTCCATGGAAAATAAAATAGATCTAGGATTCTTTCTCCATGTGGCGTTGAATCTTGGGGTTGCTTGTCATGTGTTTGATATAATGTTTGAATGAGTTTTTGTGTAAATTTGGGAAAACAAGGATCTCTTGTTGATTTTATCTTTCATTTGTTATCAATCTAGTTATGTGGTATTGGCCTAGAAGCATTCTGGTGCAATTAAATTTGGTAAATTGTGTGTGATGATCTGATTTTAATAAAACGCATCTATAGGTTTTTGTGTTCGATTTAAAAAAAAAAATCCAAGGGGAATCCATACCATGTGAACCTATAACCTCAATTTTGAGTCTAAATATAAGATTTTCATGGCCCAATTTCATGATCTGGGTGATTTCAGGAAAGTGATGATTACTTTTGGGGGGTTTTTTTGCCTAAAACCTCAAATTGTTTTCTAAATTTTTCTCTGAAAAATTACTAATAATTTTATACCCAATGGTGTTGTAGGTGGCTCTGTGTAAATTTATTTTATAAGTGTTTGCATACAAATTTGTTTATGAAATTATTCAACCAAAAACTTATATTCATTAAATAATAGTGTATCAATCGTATTCAAAATTTGGTTGGATATTTCTGAAGAAGAAGTTGATGATACTTGGTGTTAATCCTAGGCCTAAATGTGAATTTAATCTAATTCTCTCTAAAATAATTGAGTATGTGTGTGTTATTAAAGGCTTAATCCATAAGTCTTGCAAGAGATTGCATCTTATATGATTGATATAAGGTGTCAACCAATTATTTGACTCCTTGAAATTGCTTGTTACTTGTTTAAATGAATTAATGAACCGTTGTGAACTAGACATATATAGAAGTGTTATAATTACTCTAATTAAGTTATGGTTGTAGGTTAACTTGATGAAATATAATGGTTAATGACTTAATGAAACACTCTTGATTCAGATTAATAGTTTGCATTAATACTTGGATCGAATTAGGGATGTTGATTTGGTGAGTGTTCTAGAATTTATCATCAAACTCAGCTTTAGCTCATGGATGAGCATACAATGGAATAATAATAGATGTGTTATACTATGAAGGTTGGGTGGAATTATAAGTCTTATATTTCAAGGGCATATTTTCCCCTTCATTAGTATTCTTAATCTTTATTTGAATATCATGGAATTTCTTAAATTGTTTTGACAAAAAATGTTTAATTGTTTTACAAATATGTATAATATCCAATTATTGTATGACCAATACTTCTTTATTACCTTTATTGAGAAATCATATAAGACCAAGTATCTCTTTAGAGGAGTTTATACTTCAAAATAAAGTTATCTTTAAAAAAAAATATTCCCTTCTCAAGTCAGTCTTGGCTATTTGTTTTTTTTTTTAACATAGTGCCAAAGGGCACTACACAATTCCATTCACAAGTTATATAATGCAGAAAATGCATAAAGACATATACACTTTCATAACAAAATCAATGGATTTATATATGCATATGTAGTTTTTGAGGCATTAAATATATTTTGACTTACTTGCCATTCATTATTATGACAATAATTATTTTATAATTTAGAGTAATGGCTTTTCTCAAATAAACTCCATTCATTAAGGTACATTTGCAAGGTGACAATAATTATTTTATAATTTAGAGTAATGGCTTTTCTCAAATAAACTCCATTCATTAAGGTACATTTGCAATGCCTTGCAAGGAAACTAAAGATGTAAGTATATTTCATGAATTCACATGCATTAGGATTTGATATGGTAACTACACAATCAAAGGATTGAAAAGGATTACTTTTCCAATTCACCGATTGATAGTATACTTACCACAATGAAACATTAATGATTTTCAGCTTAATTTATCTAGTTATACGTCCATACTTCCATTGTCATATATTATTTGCATGGTAATTAAGTTCATAGTATATCTCATGAATGCACACATACAAGGTAAACTAGAGTTGATTAACACCTAAGAAATGCAATAAATGGATAAAATCAACATACAAGGGAAATCCATCAAATCATTTTTAATTATTCATACTTGACATATATTTTAACATGTATTCATGCACATAGCACTTAATGCACTTTGTTTAATGCGTGATACTCATACACCGTGAGATGTTCAAGTTTTATGATCATCAATCGTTGACTTCAGTTATCTCGAGGGCTATAAATATCCTGGTGATAACTCCCAAATACCTTTAATCTAGCCTCATGAAGTGGTTCAAAATGTTTCTTGCATGAGAATCATTTGTGCAATAACACAAAGTTGAATCCAAAGAGCCATAAGTAGGGGTTATCCAAGAAGAAGAAAATACTATTGGAAAAGGAGAGGGAAACATAAAGCAACTAATATGTGGATGAAAACATTGTTTTCACGACAATGTAGAAGGAAGTGACCCTAAATAGCCTCCATCACAAAGAGGAGAAGGATATAACAAAAATATTCCATATCAAACTTCATATCAAGAATAACAAGATAGGTTCTCTATTCAATTTTAATTCATGGGTAAGCATTATTGCAGAGGGTCTGGTAACTAAGATTGGTTTATAAATACATGATCATTTCCATCCATATTTTTTGGGTTGGGTGAATAAGGATGTTTAGTTAAAAGTTACCAAGCACTATAAGAATATATTTCAGGTTAGTACAAACTTTATTGATGAAATGGAATTCAATGTAATACCTCTTATTTTTTAACGGTCTAGTGGTTAGTAGCCACTATATGTATATGAAGGATGTTATCTTCATGTGAAAGGCCAATTCATATTTTATAATCAAGGATGTTAAATCATTTATCATTAATGCACACGGGGGGAATCTAAGATCTCTCTTGTGAGTGCACACCAAGATAAGAGACGTATAAGCTCAACCAAGAAGTATGTATTGTTTTTATTGACTTAGAACAAAAAATACACTAATTCTGTATGTATCAAAGCATCCTTTCAGGGATGTACAAAAGAACAAAAGTGAAAATTGGAATAACTTTTATAGGCATATAGAGAAATGTTATGAGATTCAAAAGGAAGGCCACCCTAGAGGTAACTGGAGCATGAGATATGGTTTATGCTAAAATATTCTTTACCAAATAAAGAACTATAAATATAGTCCACATTAGATTTAAGTGAAGTGAAGAAGTAGTTGTGGGGATTGATGGAGCAAAAAATCATAAGTCCAAGTACCTCACAATATAGTGCCTTGGTTATGTTGGTGCCAAAGAAGGATGGGACTTAGAGAATGTGAATTAACTCCAGAGCTCTAAATAATATCACTCATAAGAATTGTACCCATTTCCATGGATAAATGACTTGTTAGATTAGATGCAACATGCAAAGTACTTCACCAAACTGGATTTAAAATCTAGATATCAACAAGTTCAAATCAAGGAAAAAGACACTTGGAAGACTTCCTTCAAGATGAATCAAAGGATTTACAAGTGGTTAGTGATGCCCTCTGGTTAGATTCATGTGTCATCTACCTTTTCACATTTAATGAAATATGTTTTACATCCATTCCTAGACTCATTTGTTATAGTTTATTGGATGATATTTTGATTTTTAATTCTACTTGGGAGCATGTGTTACATATGAAACAAGTGTTAGAAACACAAGTTACTAGAAAACATAAAGAATTCAGTGTGTGCTAAGGATTCCTAGTTGTACTTGGTGCATGTGATTAGTGGTGTGTGTTGAAGATTGATCCTACAAGGATAGAGGTCATCTTTAAATGGCCCACTCATTTTAATATCACAAAAGTTAGCTACTCCTACCCAATAACTTGAGAAAGTTTATAGTGTCATTTTTAGTTATGGAAACACCACTTGATTCCATAAAACAACAATGGAAAGAGTTTCCACTGGGGTAATAATCATCACATATACTTTGAAGCATTGAAATAGAAGATTATTCAAGCCTTGGTCCCAACACTGCTTAATTTTAATAACTCTTTTGAAATAGAAAATTATGCCATTTGGTATGTTATGGGAGTAATATTAATGCAAGGGGGGAGATTGGTTTGTTATCACTCAAATATATTCCATGGAACGATATGTTGATGTGATTGAATGACCTTTCTCAACTACATATGTTCACTTGGGGAAAGGACCTAATCATGCATTTATCTATTTGGAATGGAAAACCCTATCAATTATGGCTTGGTTGTTATTACCAATTTTGTTATTTTAAATATATATGTGAAATGCAATATGAAAATGCATAATGGAATTATACTCTAATTTCTCTTGGCCAAGAAGTAAGAACAATTAAAAGATATGGAACCAAGTGAAACAAATGCAAGTAATAAACAAAATTAGTTTATTGAATTATTAATTAGAGGAATTTCAAATAAAAAATCATAAAAAAGTGAACCTATTTTTGAACAAAAAGATACAATTCCATGTCCACCCATTAGCACTATTAATAAAAAAAAAATCAAGAATAGATTAAACCAAAAAAAAGACATTAGAAGAAATTTGCGACTATAATATCTAGTCTTATAGTGATTCCAGAAAATATGAAAAACAAAGAATAGTATTAGCTAAGACATACACTATAATTAGTATCCAAAAATATGGCCAACATGCTTCTTAATTAACAAGGGAAATAATTGCAAAGCAGCTCGTCCCTGACTCATTGAATAATTCAAAGTTTATTGTGAGGCCAAATGTTATAATGGATACCAATTAAGAGGATAGATGATATATATTGAAGACGTAAACAAATGACGTACATCTGGTGGGGAAGGAATTCACAATCCATCTATCAATCACTCCACATTTCGTACCTGAAAATTAGATTTTTTTAAATTTCAGATTCCTAAATTTTGAAGTCAAATTCAAAGGACGAGATGGACGTAAAAGCTTAATGCATTGCATTTCCTAATTTTTTATGTATAACAGATTTGGTTGATATTAGAAGCAGTGTAGGTGTTATATTCCATATTTTATATAAGTTGTTCTTGTGCCCAAACGTTAACCTGGCATGCTTTTGTTAACCTGGCATGCTTCTGCTTCAGCTTCATGCTCAATGTCGAACGTTTCACTTCCTCCTCCTCAAGTTTCACTTTCTCCTCCTCTTCCTAATATTGTAGGAGTTGGTGTTTCTTTGGCTTCTTGATTCATAATCATAGAGAAATCTTGTTGATCACCAACTTGTTTTCTTCTTATCTGAGGCAACTGACTATGAATGTTAATATATGTGGTACACCCAAATTGAATTCATCACATCTCAAGTTTACATGATTCTTCCAATCAATGTTAAAGCATTGATCAATTTTATGTGGTTGGCTTGTCTGGTGTGTAGTCTATTATTTTAATTGAATAAATTTTTACAAGCTTGTTTTCCATCTTATATACAATTTTGATTTCGTTTTGACAAAGGATGAATTCTTGATAGTGTAATCAGACAGATTCTTCAAAACAATGAGGAGTTACCTCGTCATGGATGCTTGAATCAATATTCTGGTTGGATGCTTTCATTTCAGTGAAGGAGGTATTTCCTTTAAACAAGTTTTGTTTTTTAATAAAATATAATTCCATATAAAATTGAAGTCATAAGATCTAAATAGCAGCTTTTATTGAGTTTTCCTTCATAATAGTCATTCAACTACTTTGTTCAACGTTTATAATGTTGAATGTAGGATCACTAGCTCTGGTATAAGTTGTTGGATAAACTTCAGTAAATCCACTGCAATTGAGTGTGAATGACTAGCACACCCAACACGGTATACACTTCAGTAATGTGTTCCATGTTTAGGATACACTGCAGCTCTAGTTGGAACTCTCCCTCCGGCTCAACTTGTATCACAAACCAATGACTTATGTGATTAGAACCATGTATATATCTATTTAATAAGGAAACATGGAACACATTATGTTCCTTCACTATGGGGGGAAAGGCCATTTTATAGGCTACAGGTCCCACTCTATCCAGACTTTCAAAATGGCCACAAAATCTGGGCGTTATCTTAGCACACACCCCCATTCTTAAGGAGATTCTCCTTGGTTTTATTCGTAGATACACATGATCTCCTATTTTAAAATCTTTATGACTTATTTTGTTATCTGCATAACTCTTATGTCGGTCTTGGGCCACCTTCATATTTCTCTTTATCTAGTTCATTTGTTGTTCTAGTTCCATTAACATTCCAGGCCCAGGCCCAAGGGTAACCATGTCTACTGGATTATCCCAGTTGATTGAAATATTGCATTTTTTTCCATATAGGGCCTCAAAAGGGGTTATTTTCAAGGATTATCGGTATCCATTACTGTAGGAAAATTATACCAGGGGTAGATACTCTTCCCATTTCTTGGGTTGATGCATTACATGCATCCTTCACATGTCTTTTAATATTCGGTTAACCCTCTTTGTTTTTCCATTAGTTTGAGGGTGGTAGGTTGTACTAAATAGTATTTGTGTTCCATAGCCAGTGAAAAAGGCCTTCCAAAATTCCAAGGTGAATTTGGCATCCCTATCAGATATAATTTCCTCAGGAATACCATGCAATCTGAATATTTCTTTCATGAAGATGTTGGCAATGTTTATTGCCTTGCAAGTTGACTTTACTGGGATGAAGAGGACAACCTTGCTCAATTTATCCACAACTACCATGATGGAATCATTTTGTTTGGTCGTTTTGGGTAGTCTAGTGATGAAGTCCATGGAAATGGTTTCCCATTTCCATTCTGGAATAGGCAAGGGTTCCACCATCCCCACTGGGTGTTGGTGTTCTACCTTGACCTTTTAGCACTCTAAAAATTTAGCCAAATAATCAGTTGTGTCCTTTTTCATTCTTGGCCAATAAAAAAAATTCCTAATGGTTGTAATCATCTCATGATAACTAGGGTGACCAACATATGGTCTTTTGTGCAATTCATCCAATATGAACTTTTTCAAATTGTCACAAGTTGGGATATACAACCTCCCTTTGTACATTGTTAGTAGGCCATCACTTGTCAATTGATAACCTGCATACTTCCGTTGGTGAGCTCTTTCTCTAGGTGTATCTTCATGGTTTTGAAGAAATCATCTACCTCTTGTACACTTTTAACTCTTTCCTTGAGATTTGTATCACAAGTACTCATGGATGCTAAATGAATTAATTTCATCCTTCTACTGAGAGCATAATCCACTCGATTTTATTTTCCTTTGATGTGTTTGATTTCAAAGTCAAACTCACTTATAAGATACATCCACCTAGCTAGCCTAGCATTTAGCTTGGGCTGGTAAAATAAATGCCTCAACCCATTATGGTCATTCATGAGGACAAACCTTCTTCCTAGGAGGTAATGCCTCCACATTTTCAAATTGTACACTATGGCAGCTAGCTCCAAGTCATGGGTTAGATCATTTATTTCATGTTTACTCAATTTTCTATATCCATAGCATATTACATGTCCCTCTTTCATGAGGACTCCTCTAAGTCCATATTTGAAGGAATCGGTGCACACAAGTTATTCCTTGTTTGGTTATGCAATTTTTAGTATGGGGGCATGTGTTAAGAGGTGTTTCAGTTGTTGGAAATTTCCCTCACATTTTTCTATCCAAATAATTTTCACCCCCTTTCTCTGTAGTGAAGTGATTGGATGAAAATTATTATAAAATACTTGTATGAGTCTCTTATAGTATCTTGCTAATCCCATGAAGGATCTAATGTCAATGACATCCCTGGGTGTGGGCCAATCTATAATGGATTTGATCTTATCAGGGTCAACTGCTACCCCTTTCTCGGAGATAACATGGCCTAAATATTGGACTTTTCTTTGGAAGAAGTCGCACTTGCTCATCTTAGCATATAGCTTGTGCTCTCTTAGTACTTGGAGTACTAACTTTAGGTGTTCTTCATGCTCTTCCTTAGTCCTTGAGTAAACTAGTATGTCATCAATAAAAACTAATACAAATATTTCCAAGAACTTGTTGAATACATTGTTCATCAAACACATGAAAGTGGTTGGTGCATTGGTGAGACCAAATTGAACCACCACAAATTCATAGTGTGTGTACCTTGTCCTAAAGGGGGTTTTATAGATTTCCTCATCCTTGATTCGAACTTGATGATATCTAGATATCATATCAATCTTGGAAAAGATGGTGGCACCTATTAATTGGTCAAATAAGTCATCAATCCTAGGCATGGGGTACTTGTTCTTAATTGTCATTTTCTTGAGTTTCCTATAGTCTATGCACAACTTGAGTCTGCCATCCTTCTTCTTTACAAATAAGGTTGGTGATCCTCAAGGAGACACACTACACCAAATGTACCCAATGTGTAACATTTCCTTTGGTTGAAATTTGATCTCAACTAATTTTGGGGTACTCATCCTATAGGGTTCTCTAGACATTGGCACTAATCCAGGTACAAGATCTATTGAGAAATCAAAATCTCTCTCGGAAGGTGATGCAGGAGCATCCGCACCTCGTCGCGCGAGGCTGCATTTTGAGAAGGGAAAAGACCGCAGGGTGACGCCAGCATCACGGTTTTGACCATTTTGATGAGCGCCGCCGTTTACATAAAAGCCTCCATATTTAGGCGTACTTGTATACTGAAATAGACCGTGAGAAGATGATCTCTCGTCCTTGTACAGCAGAGGCACTTATTAGATTTAATGCAGAGAGAGTAGATTTAGTGCAGGTAGATAGGACCATTAAGTTTAGATTTGACAAATTAGCTTTTGAGAGGGAAAACGGGATAAAGACACCCTCCTTTGTATTATTGCATTATTGGCATTAGAGTCAGTACCAGCATTAGCATTTTCTAGGAGAAGGAAGGAGAACAGACAGAGAGCTGGTGGAGAATCCCCATGTACAGATATTGAATAGAGGAATTTGATTCAATTTTCATGGTTGTGATTATTCTTTGTATACTGTTAACCTTATGTTGTTGTATGCTTGCTTCCTGTTATGATTTCATTATATATGCTACATATGTGATCTCATGGCAGATTAGAAATCTGGGGGAAAGGAGAGAATGACTTTCGCTTACTCCACGGATTGAACCAGGAGATTTCTGCATAGAGAGCAGTTGAATTCTTCCGCATAGAGTGTGTAGAGGAGGTTCAATAGGAGAACTCTTACTCTCATCCACCAGGAGTGACTAAGTTGAATCCCATCCTATGGACGTGATTATCCTTTGTGTATTGTTGGGATTATGCCTTAGTATCTTTGTTTTTGGTTATATTCTTCTTTCGTATGCTGTGTACGTGATTATGTGGAAGAATTAGAAGCTGAGTGCATGAGAGAATGAGTTCCATTGTTTCTCTGCTTAAGCCAAGAGATTCTTGCATCGAGTGCAGTTGAATACCTCCGCATAGAGTGCGTTGAGGAGGCTAAGCAGTTGAACTTTGTTTCTCTTTAACTCAGAGTCGTTTTGAGTTATTCGAGCCGTGCAGGTGAGTGCAGGTCGGATTGGAGTCTCAGAAGCAAGTCTGAAAATAGAGAGGCCGGAGTCCCGTGACGGGGACAGTGCAGAGTCCGGAAGGATTTCAACCTTGGAATGCATTGGAGGTTGGATGCAGGGAGTGTTCGGAAAAGTTTTCAGAAGGAGTCAGAGGAACAACGCTCAGAAGGATTCGCACCCTTGTTTTCAGTTGCACTGGACGGAGGTGGCGAAGTAGAGAAGCTCTTCAAGAGGAAGAGAATCGACGACTTGAATCGTCGTGGACAATCACTGAGGTCGCGACCGACTTATAGGTCAGAAGCATCGTAGGTTCACGACGGAGGATTCTTGTTTCTCATAGGGAGAACTCACGAGGATGTGAAACGCGACGTCCCAGAAAGTTTGCATGATGTACGTCGGGATTCGATGATGTGACAAGTGATCTCGGGATATCGGATCTTGGGGTTTGGAGGCCTCAAAGTCGGACCCCGGAAGCGACGAGTGGGCAAGGTCGCGAGATTTCAAGCCATCGACATCTCGGTACTTCGGGTCTCGGAGGTTGAGTCTTTGGTGGCATAGAGCCGCGAGTCGCGATAGTGCGAGGTCCCGATAAACAGAGGCAGGGTCAACGTTGACCAGAAGTATCGGGTCTCGGAATCCGAGGCTCAAATTCCCTGTCGTGAAAATCGCGAAGCCACGAGGACCGATCCTTCGTTATACTAAGAAGGGAGGATCACCGGAGGTAACTGTGGGTAAAGAACTCCCGAGGGGATTGGAAGAGCGTCGACTCTTCGGGCCGTGAAGAAAGAGAAGGTCCTGGTGGAGCGACTGTGCCGTCGAGAGCAGGGGTTGCGTCAGAGTGGTATCAGAGCTTGGGACTTGTCTGTGTGTTCAGGTGAAAGGAGGAAAGAGGAGCACTCTGATACACACGAATTGCGTCAGAAGTGGTATTCTTTGCTTTTCGAAGCAGGGATAGAGAATATATAATGCCGCCACGAAGGGAAAGACAATCGCCTGATCGTGAGGACAGAGACGCCCGAAGGAGAGGCAGGAAGCCAGGGAACGCAGAGATGGAATGTCAGATACGATATCTCAGGGCGAGACTCGAAGATATGGAGGCCACCCAGAGGCGTGGAGCCGACGCAGGAGAGTTCAGCGATCCCGAGATTGAAGAGGAAGCTGGACATGATGAAGGGGAGGTTGCAGCAGAAGATGCCTCGACAGAGAGGTTGATCAAAGCCATTTTGAGGATGAGCTCGAAGACGAAGATGGACATTCCCGTTTATGAGGGAAGTCTGAATGCAGAAGAGTTGTTGGATTGGATCCAAGCACTCGATACATACTTCGATTATGAGGACATCAAAGAGGACAAGAAGGTAAGGCATGCCGTCACGAAGCTGAAGGGACATGCAGCCTTATGGTGGGATGAACTGCAGGCAGATAGGCGTTTCAAAGGAAAGCAGAAGATCAAAATCTAGGATCGGATGATCACCAAGATGAAGGCGAATTTCATTCCGAGGGACTACCAGATCACTCTGTTCAGGTGCATGCAGAACCTAAGACAGAAGTTGATGACGGTGAAGGAGTACACTGAAGAATTCTACAGGCTCAACATTCGAGCTGGTCATCGGGAGAGTGATGACGAAAAGGTGGCGAGATACCTTAATGGTCTCAGGTATGATATTCAGGACGAATTGAGCATGGTCACCATCCGCACAATTGAGGATGCGTACCAGATGGCTCTCAAAGCCGAAGAAAAGCTGAGCCGTAAGCAGGGTCAGCGAGGGTGAGGCAGGAGACAGCCTAGAGGCAAGGCGATTGCCTAGAAAGAAATTCAAAAGCCCAAGGAGGATTGGAAGAGACCTCAGGGAAAAGTTGAGAGAGACGGAACCTCACAGCAGAGGCAGCAAAATTTTGAGCCGAGGAGGCAGCGACCGGATCAGCGAGGAGATTACGTTGATGCCAATACATTTCCTCGTACCCGAGGTAGAGGAAGAGGCAGAGGAGGAGTTATCACATGTTTCACGTGTGGTAAAGATGGTCATAAAGTTGTGGATTGTCCAGAAAGGAAGATGGACGGGGGAAAAGCTCACATCGTTGAGGCGCAGCAGAGGCGTGATGTTGAGGGCGAGGATGCGGACAGCGGAAGATCACTTGGGATGCATAAGATTCTTTTGACACCTGAGAAAGAGGTAGACAGCTCAGTGCAGAGGAGCAGACTGTTCAGAACGCCTTGCATAGCTAAGGACCGAAAATGCAAGGTCATCATTGACAGTGGGAGCACTGATAATCTCGTTGCGACCGAGATGGTGGAAAAGCTGGAGCTGGAGACAACTAAGCACCCGAGTCCATATAAGGTCTCGTGGTTACAAAAAGGGCACCGGGTAAGTGTCACTAAACAGTGCTTAGTTAAATTTAAAATTGGGAATTATCATGACGATATTTTGTGTGACGTCATTCCCATGGATGTATGCCACATACTACTGGGTAGACCATGGCAGTATGATAGAAATGTCGTTCATGATGGGAGGATGAACACATACACCTTGGAGAAGGATGGAAGACTCCATAAGTTGCTTCCGATAAAGGATAAGTATCAGGAAATAAAGCAGGAGGCGAGTAGCCAAATACTTCTCATGAGTGGGAAGGAGCTTCTCACAGAGCTGGAGAAGGATGAAGATCCACAGTTCTTTGTTGTCAGGAAGCCGAGAGTTGTCTTGACAAGCACGAGAATGGACGACTTGCCAGAGGAGATTCGGCAACTGCTGGGAGAGTTTGCTGATATCATCGTGGACGAACTACCTCGTTCGTTGCCACCGATGAGGAGTGTGAGTCATCATATTGACCTCATACCCAGAGCAAGTCTACCAAATAAGGCAGCGTACAGGTTGACACCCCAGGAGAATGAGGAGGTCAAAAGGCAGGTTCAGGATCTGCAGGATAAGGGACTAGTGAGGGAGAGTCTTAGTCCGTGTGTTGTTCCGACAGTACTGAGTCTGAAGAAAGATGGAGGCTGGAGGATGTGCACAGACTCCAGGGCGATTAATAAGATCACCATCAGGTATAGGTTTCCACTGCCGAGGATGGACGACTTGATGGATTGCCTGAGCGGGGCAAATTATTTCTCCAAGATTGATCTCAAGAGCGGATACCATTAGATCCGAATGAGAGAGGGAGATGAATGGAAAACAGCATTCAAGACAAACGAAGGTTTGTACAAATGGTTGGTCATGCCATTTGGGTTGACAAATGCACCCAGCACTTTTATGCGGCTGATGAATGAAGTCCTGCGGGAATTCATTGGAAAGTTTTTGGTCGTGTATTTGGACGACATATTGATTTTCAGCAAAACCAAGGCTGAACACTTGAGGCATTTGACCACTGTGATGAGAAGACTACAGCAGGAGAAGTTGTTGATAAATTTGAAGAAGTTCTCATTTATGCAGACAGAGCTCATATATCTGGGTTTTGTAATCTCGGCAAACGAGTTGAATATGGATCCTGAAAAGGTGAATGTGATCAGGAATTGGCCCTCACCGAGAAATATTTTTGAGGTACGGAGCTTCCATGGATTGGCCAGCTTCTATAGGAAATTTATTCGAAACTTCAGTGGAATTAGTGCCGCGATGATGGACACTGTAAAAAAGCGGCATAAAATTTTTCAGTGGACAATCGAGGCTGAAAAGAGCTTCAACCTGTTGAAGCGCAAGATAACCGAGCAGCCAGTGTTAGTGCTGCCTGATTTTCAGAAAACCTTCCAGGTGAAATGTGACGCCAGCGGGTATGTTGTTGGAGGAGTTTTGAGTCAGGATGACAGACCTGTGGCATATTACAGTGAGAAGATGGATGATGCGAAGTTGAAGTACTCCACATACGATAAAGAGTTCTATGCCGTCATACAGGCATTGAAAAAATGGAGGCATTACTTAATACCCAAAGAATTCATGTTGTACAGTGATAATCATGCACTGCAATTCGTGAGTCAGCAGGAGAAGCTGAACAAGAAGCATACGAAGTGGGTAGAGTATATGCAGAACTTTACATTCATAATCAAGCATATTTCGGGAACTGCGAACAAGGTGGCTGATGCCTTGAGCAGGAAATGCCTGTTACTGCAGGAGTTCAGAGTCAAGACCTTGGGTTTTGAGAATCTGAAGGATATGTATGCAGGCGACGCAGACTTTGGCGAAGCTTACGAAGCTGTTGAGAATCCGGTCCTCAGAGACAGGAGCCCTTGGATAGATTTCTTGATACAGGATGGATTGTTGTTCAAAGGCAATCAACTATGCATTCCGGATTTCTCTATGAGAGAGAATTTGCTGAAGGAGAAGCACAGCGGAGGCTTAGCAAGTCATTTCGGGCATGACAAAACATTCGCCAAGCTAAGCGAATCGTATTTTTGGCCAGGCATGAGAGCAAGTGTGAAAAGGTTTGTTGATAGATGCCGGATATGTCAACATGCGAAGGGCCAAAAGCAGAATGCTAGATTATATCAGTCGTTACCCATACCTGAGAGGCCATGGGAGGCCATTAGTATGGATTTTGTGTTGGGTTTGCCGAGAACACAGCGAGGAGTTGATTCCATCTTTGTTGTGGTGGATAGGTTCTCGAAGATGGCGCATTTCATTCCGTTCCATAAGACGAGCGATGCTACTCACATCGCGAATTTGTTTTTTAAAGAGATCGTGAGATTACATGGATTGCCCAGGAGCATAGTCTCGGATCGGGATACGAAGTTCATAGGTCATTTTTGGAGGAAGCTATGGAAGAAGCTGGGGACCAATTTGGCATTCAGTTCTGCATACCATCCGCAGACAGATGGGCGGACCGAAGTAGTCAACAGAAGCTTGGGAGATCTGTTGAGAAGTCTGGTGACTGAGCATCACACCAGTTGGGATCAGATCCTACCACAGGCAGAGTTTGCGTACAACGATTCAGTGAATCGGAGTACAGGTAAAAGTCCATTCCAGATTTTGTATGGAACTCAGCCGAGAGGAGTGTTTGATCTCAGGGAGCCAGAACAGGCTAAAACTAGCAGCGCGAGAGCTGAGGAGTTCACTGAGGCGATGAAAGAACTTCACACGGAGGTGAAGCAGCGACTGCAGAAGTCGAATCAAGAGTATAAGCACAGAGCTGACCAGAGGAGGAGACGACTTCAGTTCGAAGTTGGGGACATGGTTCTGGTGCACTTGAGGAAAGAAAGGTTCCCAAGGGGAGCATATACCAAGCTCAAGATGAAGAAGATCGGGCCATGCAAAATTCTAAGGAAATTCGGCGAGAATGCATATGAGCTTGAGTTACCTGAGGGTATCGGGATATCTCCGATTTTCAATATATCGGATTTATACCCTTACAGAGATGCAGAAGCAGACACTGGGACTTTGGAACCAGTGGTTCAGTGGCAGAAGCAATTACCAGTTGCACAGCCACCCCGGATGGAGTGCATACTGGACAAGCGAGTAGGCAGGAAGACCAGGAGGAAGCAATATTTTGAGTACCTGGTGAAGTGGAAAGATCACCCAGTGGAGGACGCCAGCTGGGAAACAGAGGCAGAAATTC
>ML781461.1:435688-448454 GCA_009831015.1 Picea engelmannii | reverse complement strand
CCATCCAATAGTACAACTTTTCCCAAGAGTGACAACACTTGACTAGGAGATGATGATGACCACCAAGGTGAAAACAAGGAAAAAAGTATAAATTCAAAGAATAATGATTCATTATCCAATTAAACCCATGATCACCATTTTCATGCCTCAAGCATTAACATTATCACTCGATGTGAAGTGTTAGAACAATATATCTCAATGTGTAATGCACCATGTCATCTAAGTAAGTGATTTGAGTATTTAATGGAAAGCATATGTGGGAAAAACATAGTTACCAACTTAACCAGAAATGTGACCTCAAAACGAGAACTTTGGCCCAAAAATCGATATTTTTGGGTCAAAAACATCAAAATCAACCCCTGAATCAAAAAGTGGTGTTGTCGGTAGCACCCTTTTTTGTGGGGTGGTTAAAATTATGATTTGTTCGAAATCACAACCTTAGAAGCGATACCATTGTGGATAGAACCCTTAAAATTGACCCTTAAATCTAAAAGTGATGTTACCTAGTAGCATCGTTTTTTTTTTGTAATTAAAATTACGACCTGTTGATGTTTGAATCGGTTAAGATAAAAAAAGAAAAAAAGAAAAAACTCATGAGGATAAACTACCCCTAAGTTTTTATAGAGGTGGGACTCTTCTGTATTCTTTAAATATTTATCTTTGAATATCTTGAGATAACGATATTAAAATAGGAGAGTGATAAATAGAAAGCTCCAAATCTTTATTATTCAAATAAATGAAAATAGTGAAAAGAATATACATGCATCAAGAATTCCTGAGAAATGAACCAGGAACCATCACTCATAAATGAATATGTTTGCAGAAGTATAATACAAAGAAAATAACTACAGAAAATATAACATGAATCTCACATCCATCACAGTTTCAAATATTTTTTATCACCTTCACGGAAAGAAAGATGAAGGACCCAAATATCACAGAACTTTAAAAAAGTCTTTTCATTGATAACAAAAGAGAATATGATAGGAAAAAATTCAAATATCTAATGCTCAAAAATCAGAGTTTCAAAAGATATAATTAAAGTTTATCCCTGAAGTAGTTCTCTCAGATTTCTCAAGAAATAATACAAGTTTTTGATAGTCTTGGAAATAAAAATGTGTTTGTCCAAATTTGGATTGGGATCAGGTTCTCGTGGACCTTAAAATGAAGAAAATAGACAGGGACAAGGCTGGACCTGGAAAGAAGACAAAAGAGAAGGATCAGGAAATCAGTTATGCTTTTCTTGAGATAGATAAAAAAAAACTTGATGATTTTCTGAATGAGAAGAGAAATGAATTGGGAAGATATGTGTTACTCACTGTGATGGAATATATCTCTCTCCTCATTTTCTTTTTGATGTACCTTTTGTATCATCTCTTGCAGTGGTTGCTCGACCAGTACCAACTGCCTCTAATTAATCTTCTTCAGTTATCTTAATGAGGGTTTGTTTTAACCAATTTTCAATATATTATTTCATTGGCGCAACATTTATTTCTTGTCTAACTTTGATATCAAATATTGTGCCTTCCAATATCTTAATTCATACGAAAGTTGGTGGAGTGTATCTTCAATATTCTCATTTTTATTTACATAATTTACCAACCAACTTTCAATTTCATAATCAGTATATTCAATCATATTATTAAATTTTCCATTTGATAGACCCTTTAATATTTCCATGTGTTCCTCAAACTGTTTCCTTGTCCTAAATATGGAATTTAAAATTAACTACGGGTCTTGGACCTCCCCTGTAGTTCCTTCCAGTTCTATTTCAAACAATTTGTGTTAAAG
This sequence comes from Picea engelmannii, assembly GCA_009831015.1. Lineage (NCBI taxonomy): Eukaryota > Viridiplantae > Streptophyta > Pinopsida > Pinales > Pinaceae > Picea > Picea engelmannii. The sequence goes on along the minus strand of ML781461.1, from coordinate 446,663 downwards.
TGCTTCATTTTTTATGATTGAAGCGTCACAATCATCCAATATTTATTTTAGTACCTTTATATTTCTTATCCAACAAGATTTCAGATGTTTTATTTGAGTTGGGGAAGGCATGTCTTCTTCTTTTCTTTTCAACTCGATCATACCAGAAAATTTTAAAATAAATGTGATTACAACATATTTGTAGAAACATTCTTCATTGTTTAACTCTTCCTGGAGATATTCTCTTAAATTGTTTAATTAAGAACCAAAAGAAACAATATTGTTCCCTACATCCCATGCCTCTAAAATAAGGGACATTATTTTTTTAATATTTTCTCCGACAAACCGTTTGATTGTAGCCAACAAACTTGATGTTCCTTTCAAGTTCATCTCGGGTGTTCCATTGGGATTTCTCCCAAATTAAATAGAAGCAATTGAAATTTCATGGTGACATGGGTGTAAATGTGTTGAACCTACATAGAATAGATCTAATTAGAAAATACTACACACATTTGCAGAGAGAAATGAAGAAAGAAGAAGGAGAGAAAGAATGGAAGAATTATCATTAACTGTTATGAATAATGAATAATTTACACATGATATACTCTGTATAAATCAATGAGTGCACACTAGAGGAGAACCAATGCACCATAGTGGTGGTCTATAGTGATATGGACACACACCAGCAGTTACAAGAGTGAACTACCACCTAGTCTAGTCTCTCAGGCAGTTACGGGAGTGAGTTGCCACCTAGCTGAGTTAACTAATCAACTAGTCTTGAGTTAACTAACTGAACAGAGAGTGTTGAGGAGTAGATCAAGGAATCAAGGTTAATGCGCCAGTCTAGTGATGATCCCAACGCAAGTGTGCATTAGTTGGTGATGATCCCAATGTTGCATGGTGACAAAACCAATGCAGCATCTAAACTCAACTCAACTAGTCAAATTGAAGTGTCAAATGAAAGAGAATATTCTCTAGGTGGAATATTCTCCCCTAAAATATAGGATACTAGATAATGAATAATTATGACTAATAAACAAGGAAAAACCTTGGGGAAAAAAAATCCTAGGTGTGTGTGAAGTAACTCCAACACCCCCCCTGAACATCACTATGGTGAAAATAAAGAATGGATCCCGGCAACGAGGCCATGTTAGGTACCCAAATACAAAATATACACTAAAATAAAGTGAGGAAGGAGGGAAAACCTCATGGGAAAAACCCCCCCTCAAGGTACAATGTATGTAAAAAGAAGAACTGCAGTTGCTAGGCAACTGTTTCCTTCACTCCAAGACGACTTCGCAGAGAATGGAACTTCTTCTCAGTGAAGGTCTTGGTGAACATGTCTCTCATTTGTTATGTTCAAGGACTGAGCTGTAAGTCAATGATCCCCTCATTTACTAAGTCTCGGATGTAGTGCATGTGAATCTCAATGTGCTTCATCCGCTGCCTCTGAACTATATCTCTACAGAACTTCAGAGTGCTCTAGTTGTCACACCAGATGACGATCGGTCGATGAAACTAATTGCCCAACTCAGTGAGAAAATGTCGTAGCCTCATAGCCTAAATGGTTATTTTAACTACCCCTCTATAGTCTGCCTCGGCTGAAGATAGAGAAATGGCGGCTTGCTTCTTGCTCGACCAACAGATAGGCCCGAAACCAAGACTGAGTGAGTAACCAGATGTCGACTTGCGATTAGTGTTATCGCCAGCCCAGTGAAAATCAGTAAACCTGATGAGATCTAATGTAGAGTGTGTTGCATAATGAATCCCAAAGGTGATGGTTCCTTGTATGTATCGAAGGATATGCTTTGTAGCCTTCCAATGTAGATCATGCAGCTCCTGCATGAACCTGGAAATGGTGCCAACTACATAGGAGAGGTCTGGTCTGGAGTGTGTGAGATACAACAAGCTCCCCACTAGTTGTCTGTACAGTGTGTTTTCAAACAGTGGAGTCTCCCTGCCATCCTCAAGTTTGACTCATGATAGGAAAGGAGTTGGAGCAGACTTGCAGTCTGTCATGTCAAATCTCTCAAGGAGATCTAGTGCATACTTTCCCTAAGACAGTTTGATGCCTGATCAATCCTAAATGATCTTGAGTCCAAGAAAAAAGTGTAGTGGACCCATGTCCATCATCAAAAACTTGTCATGTATAATCCTCTTGACTGCAACAATCATTGAAGTCAAGCAACCGGTGATCAGCAAATCATCAACATACAAAACTAAAAATAGAAGTGAATCAATCGTCCTGAGCATGTAGACATTCAGGTCTGATTTACAATGTACAAAGTTCTGTGAAGACATGTAGGAGTCCATCTTGGCATACCATGCCCTCAGAGCCTGCTTGAGGCCATAAAGTGACTTCTTCAATCGACAGACCAAAGATGAGTCTTGCATAAATCCTTGGGGTTTATCCATGTATATATCCTCAGAGATATCGCCGTGAATAAATGCATTCTTCATGTCCATGTGATGGACTTCCCATCCCTTGGTTTCCGCAATAGCAAGTGTCAATCGTATGTAATCCATTTTCACTACTAGAGAGAAGGTCTCATCATAGTCAATACCATGCACCTACTGAAAGCCTTTGGCAACAAGCTTGTATTTGTATCTGCTAATCTATCCATTCGATGCGCTCTTGGACCTATAGACCCATCTACATCTGACAAGTTTCCTCCCAGAAGGAAGGAGAACCAGATCCCAAGTCTAGTTCTCAAGGAGGAAGTTGTACTCCTTCTACATGGCAGATTCCCAAAAGGGATTTCCAACAGAATCTCCATAAGAATATGGATCTAAATACCAACCCAAGAAAAGATGCTTGGAGGGAAACGGTTTAGTGGCAGTGAGTGCAACAGGAAGCTCCTAAAAATCAGATCGATTCCTCCTAGTATCAGTTGGATCACCAACGAGATCCCCTGCATCCTGACGAGTAGTATGTGCCCACTTGGGCCTCTACTCTATCTCTACAACTGCATTTGGATGCTTTGACTCTACATCTTATTGTATTGACTCTGAATCTGAATCATCTAAGTCCTATGAATCATAACTCTTATCTGAAGAAGATTCGACATGTGCATGTTGATCATCTCGGACAAGTGGAAGAATGAAGGTGTCTGCATGTGAATGTTGAGGTACATGCGAGAAAATTTCCTCGAATTGGACACTATGCTCAATGATGAGTAGGTCCAAGGAAAGATCAATAATCCTATATCCCTTAACATCATCGGGGTATTCAACAAAAATACACTCAGTGCTCTATGGATCAAGTGTCTTCCTCTTTTCAGAGGGAATCTATGCCCATGCACGTGAACCAAAAATGCAAAAGTGGGTCACTTCCAATTTGAGGTTGCTCCAAGCCTTGTAGGGGGTCTTATCCTTGACAGATCTATTGGGAGATCTATTTTGGATGTATGTTGCATAATTAAATTCTTCGGCCATTTTATCACACTAATTTTCCTTGGGTATTTAGTTTGATTAATACCTTTTTAAGCCTTAGAATTTTAATTTTTGAGTCTTGTCCTCTTAAAGTTTTGAGTCATAGTTCTTGTTTGGTCCTAATTTTGGTTTATGGTTCTAGAACCTCTTTAGCTCATGACTCATTTTTGGTCCCTATCATGACTTGTCCCTAAATGGATTCCTCCCTTTTCTAAATTGACGTGACACCTCTTCCTCTTCACTCATGACCTAGTAAGCATGACTCGTTGTACTTGCTTACCTGTCCAATCATTTTTTGATTTGGAAGCATTGACTACTCATTAGGCAGTTCCGTAGCACCTGTCACGTTTATCATCCATCCACTCTAAGTCATGATTTCCACTATTGAGACTGTGTCCCTTGTTTTCAGTGCCAGAAGTCTGTTAAAGTGCCTTCAAAATATCTTGCATTTATGATCCTTTGTAATGATTTCTAAATTTTGAAAATTTTAACAGTGTTGCGCTGCGTAAGTTTGTCAGTTCCGATCAAGTGACCGCATTTCAACTAAATTTGATGTTGTGAGAGATTACAGGGCCAAATTTTGCTCAATTTCATCCTATGATCGCGTTGAATATCTCAACAAGTGTCAACTTTACAGGTATCATGTGCAGCCTCCTTTGCATATTAATTTTCTCAGGAAATTTGTGCTTAGGTTTTCAGTTTGTTAAGCCTACAGGCTAGTAAGGAAGCCATATTTGCATACTTGAAAATTTCCTTGCCCATGTCTATGGTTTTATTACTGTCATTTGCTTTAATCATTGAAGTCACAGGCCTGTAATAGACTATCATTTGTGTATGTCTTGCGCTACCCAGAGGTGTTGTTCAAACCCTCTATGTTTTCCTTGCTCCCTTTCATCCTATACAAAGAGCCATTCTAGATTACCCCTTCACATTCTGCACTCTAAAAGGCCTGTACAAGTCTAAAGGTCTATTTCCCATAGTCAAGCTCGGCTTTCTAAGCACTGTCAATTTTAAGGGCCATATTTGTACATTTGAAACCTGAATTGAATATTTCTGGTCATTAGCATCCATTAAGCCTCCCAAGAACCCTCATTTTGAGTCATGGAGACCCCTCAGTTGAAGAAAGCACACAAAGGTGGCAAGATAGTTAGGACAAAACCTGTGGACATGCACCTTTTTGACACAGAGCCCATGGCAAGGGAGATATTTCAAAGAGAAGGATGCCTCTCTTTCTGCCAGAACATGCAGAGAGGCCATCCAGAGGTAGCAAAATAGTTTGCATTAAATTTTGATGGAAAGAAAACCAGAGTTGGGGATTTGGAATTTGAGGTAACTGAAACCTCCATCTCAGCTGCAACAGGGATTCCCATTTCAGGTGAAAAGTGGTTCAAGGCCATGGTTTTGAGTTCACCCTTTGTTAAAGATCTCTTCAAGCCTAAATATTGATCCAATGAGTTGTCTAAGAGTATGCCAAGGAATCAACTGATTGAGTAGTTTGATAGAATTTTGAAAATCATATAGAGATATTTTACTTGTGAAGGGAGATTTAACACCTTGTATCATTACCACATAAGGCTATTGTTAAATTTTACTGGTAATATTGAGATGAATGTTCCTTATTACCTATTGAGAAGTATAAGTAAAATGTCAAATAGGGTGCAAGCCAAATCTAAGGATGTGGATTCTAGCCTTTTCCACTCTGGATTGATCAGAATGTTAGTCTCTGAAGAGTTCGGAAAGAAAGATATTTCATGGGAGAATTTTGTGGTTACTTCTCACTTCAAGTTGGACCCATCACCTACTCCCCAATAACATATTACAGTTCCTTCAACATCCACCAGTACTAAAGCAAGTATCAGCAAAAAGAGAAAGGGCAGAGCCCCTATTTTAGAAATCAGCAAGTAGGTCATGGAAGCTGAGGAGGAGATTTTTCCTTCTCCACATAGAGATTTATTACCCCCACCTCCACTAGGGTTAGAAGAAGTTCCTTCCTCTACCAAGTTGACATATAAGAGAGGAAAGAAGATTCTATTTCCCTCTTCTCCTCCAACAGTTGAAATCAAGGGTAAGAAACCTTTCACTAGGTCATCAATTCCTATGGAGGTTTTCAAAGAGCAGTCTTTACCAGAAACCCCTATGCATAAGGAGAAAGGAAAAAGCATTGAAAATCCTGTGGAGGATAAATCAGAAATCCCTATTCAAAGGAAGAAGGGTAAAGGTACCAAAAGACCTTTGGAGAATAAAGATGAAGTCTTCGTGAAATATTTTGAAGAGCCTGTGAAGAACAAAGGAGAAGTTGTTGTGCGAGAGAAGAAGCATAAAGGAAAGGGTTTTGAGAAGGCTGATGAAACACACAAGAAAATTCTTGTACATATGGAAGAAGAAGACGATAAGAAGCATGTTGAGACTATGCATGTCTCTACTCCCCCTGGTGATTAGACTTTCAAGAGACTTATCAGACAACTTAAGGAGTTAAGAAAATAAGTGGCTAAATTGAAAAAGGAAGCCATGTCTGAAAGAGTCAAGATGACAGAGTTTATGGGTGGCTACATTCATACCCTTGACTTGGAAATATTTGCAGCAAGGAGGACTCAACCCCTACATAGACAGCTTGAGAACCTCTACAAGCATAACAGAGGCTTCCAAGCTCATAACAGAAAGCTAAAGGTAGAACTGAATCATTTCCAAGATGAGGTAGCCCAAAGGAATTTACAGGTGTTGGTTGAGGATGCCATTGAAGATGATGAACCAACAGCTAAGGAGAGCACAACTACATTGAAGAATCCTTTCAGTGCTAAGAAGAAGAAGTCTATTGAGTCAATTGAAGATACTCCTTCTACCAGAAAGAGTGTGAGGCTAAGTGTCAAGATGAAAAAATAGTTGGTAAGGGGTAAGCTCCATTTTTGGGGATTGTTCCTTTTTTTTGGGGAGGGTTAACTAATATGCAAATACTATCTTTTCCATTTATACAGGCTTCTAGGCATTTAGCTATATGGATTTTGAGTTTTTTCTAAGTGCTAGATTCACTCAGTGGTAAAAGCACTACCTATGGTATAGTCAAGGCACCTAAGTAAAATTGTTTTTTCATCATGGAAGGACACAATCTTCTATGCACATGTTCAAGATTCAAATACGTTGTGTTTTGGCATTTATACCCAAACTTGTATGCAGACGCAACATAAGTGGCACTGTGTAATATTCCACAAAGCGCAGAATTGGTATACGGGTGAAACACAACGGCGCTACCTACATGCACTATGTAATATTTGGCAGGGAGCAGGTTTACACATAGGCACAACACAGGGGCTCCACCTACAGGTGCTACCTAATATTTCAACAGAGGACAAATGTTGGCGCATATATGAAGCATAGGGGTGCTACCTACAGGAGCTACCTTCTCTCCTTGTTCCGTTTTAGGGTGCACTATCCAAATTTGCTACTCAAGGAAGTTGCCAGAAAACACCAAGAATCTAGGAGGACTAGGCCAACAACCTTGGATAAGTTGATGATGGAGAAAGTTACAGAAGTAGCAGTTGGCATGCTGAGGACAACTACAGGTTCCAAAAGGGCATGTGGCAAAACAGGAGCTGAGCAGAAAAAGAGGATCAAATCAGTTAGAAGCATGACTGGATTAGTCACCATCATTTTCCTGTTTTATAGCATATTGTTTTCTTAGTTGCTAGAAAAAATAAATGTTTAAGAGATTTTCAAGGGAAGGAGGCCAGCTTGTACCTCCAGTTGTTGCCTCCCTTTTTGTTATAAATAGATAGATCAATTTCTTTACTAGGTTCATATGGTTGAGCAAGGCTCCCTTTATTTTGTAATATTTTGATGAAGTGACTATGATCTAGTGATGTATTGGACTTAATACTTTTTGGCTAATAGAAATAAGCTTCCTTTCCAGTCTATTTTCTTCAGTTACTAAATGTTCATGATTTGAAGGATTCAGATGAATTATTGTGGTGATGTGATGGTGGATGTTTGATCATTATATTATCATGATGCTTATTTAGCTTTATTAGTTTCTAATGTCAAGAAGATCTTGTGATTAGAAACTTTCTTCCTTAGACTTTTGTAGACCTGATGTCTGCAGCAATCCCTACACTCCTCTCACTCAAGTCTTCCCTCTATTCATACTTACTCCCAAACTACTGGTAGAAGTTAGACAAGACCTTAATTGTTGGTGCATGCTAGCCCTGTTGTCTGAGTTAGAACATTACCATTTGAGTCCTTTTCCATTTGACCCGTTAGAACACTCTATCATTCAAATATAACTTGATGGGTATTGGAATTTCCTTCCATGTAATCTAAAGGTGAATCCTATTGCTAACAGGCCCATAGTCTCTATTGTAGTGACTTTTCATGCAGCATGAAAGATTCCATCTCCTTTAGAGATCTATTTTTCCGCTCAACAACTTCGTTTTGTTGCGGAGTATAGGGAATTGTATGCTGCAATTGAATCCCTGCCTCATGGAAAAGATTATGGATCTCATGATTTACATACTCTCCCCCGTTATCAGTTTACAAGACTTTGATCTTCTTTCTGTTCTATGTCTCAACTAGGGCTTTGAAGTATTTGAGGTGTTGAAAGACCTCGTATTTTTGCCTGAGAAAGTAGATCCATGTAAAACGTGAGAAATCATAAACAAAAATGAGAACAAACCTTGCTTTGTTGATGGATGGATGTGTAAAAGGACCCATGAGGTCATTGTGGATCATATCTAAAGGTGTAAAAGCTATCTAAGACCTTCCTTTGTCGAATTTCTCTTGAGGGTGTTTTCCAAGAACACATCCCTCACATACTCCCTTGGAGAAATGGATGTTTGGTATACCATCAACCAATATTTGCTTGCTAACATGTTTCATGTATCTAAAATTAAAATGTCCAAACCTTTCATGCCATATCCTACTATTTTCATCAGCGTGAGTAAGCAGTACATTAGAATCAGGTTCAATGAATTTAGAAAATGTATACAATCTAGACTGATGATTTACCTCACCGGTAGCAACCCTGGAGTTGGTTTTCATGTCATAAATGTCCATGGAATTTGGTGTGAATATGAATTTATTTCCAGTGTCAGAATTCTTCATCTGATACATAGAGAGAAGGTTGACGGAAATTTTGGGAACGTGCAACACATTCTCGAAGCTTTCGTTGGTGAGTTCAATCCTTCCTTTGTCAGTGACTTCGACAAAAGAGTTGTCCCCCATCAGAATAGGAGGACCTTTACGTGCATCCAAAGAAGAATATACTACTTTTGAGGCAGCCATGTGATGTGATGCTCCTGAATCTACGATCCAAGCATCAGGAGAGGAGTTGATGGTAATCAAGGCATGCTAGAATTGCCTTTCTTGGAATTCGGATCTTCTGGATTCTTCTCTTGGAACCCTCGGGGATGCGATTTCCAAGGTTGTTTTGATGAAGTATTCGAGACATCAGATCTATTTTTTTTTGCATGTATGTGTATTCTGAATGGAATCCTTTGTGACAGTATGTGCATTTCTCCCCTTTTCTTCCCTTTCTCCCTTTGGATCCGAAGGCATCGGTGAAGGGTTTTGTGTACCCTTCCTTCTTCGGATGTGCATGAGATTTATTTTTTTCTTTATATTTATATTTCTTATATTGGTGGCTTCCATCTTTCACAGTAAGTGCATGCACCTTTGGGCCTTTGATTTTTCCCATGTTGATGAGCTTGGTTTTCTCTTGTGTCAGGGATTCGATAAAGTCCTCAATAGAAGGCATCTTCCAGGTGGCTCCAGAGGCGAATCTGACAAAATGGAATCTTTATACAAACACAGAGAATTCAGGACCAAGTTTGGAGAGAATGGTGAGAACCATTTGTTTCTCCTCCTTAGATTTATCAACCCCACAAACTTTGAGTTGCGACAGTAAATCCTTGAATTTTGTAAAGAAATGATGGATATTGTCAAAGCTTTTTGGATCCAATGTGAGTAGCTCCACCTCCAGCATGTGTCCCCTCATATCATCCCATTTTCTAATTAGACCTTCCAAGGTGGTCAAGGCTTCATTGGGAGACTTACTGGAAGATATGTGAAAAAGGAGATTGGGAGAAATAAGACTGCAAATTGTTCCAAGTGCTTCATCCATGCTATTTAAGTACTCGGATTTTTCTATGGCTGATGTTGGTTTTGTATCTGTATTCAAGGTTAGCTTGTACAATCCTCTGGTTTGGAGATGAATCATTATCCTCTCCTTCCATTCAAAGTATTTGTAAGTTGTAAGAATGAATTCTTTTTGGAAATCCATCTTTTTGTTGTCTTCAATCTTTTGTACCTGAAAAAAAAAATTGATGTGGTTTTTTCTTAGCAGTTCGTCCACTCTGATACCATGTAAATGTGTTGAACCTACACATATAGATCTAGCTAGAAAATAATACACACATTTGCACAGATAAATTAAGAAAGAAGAAGAAGGAGAGAAAGAATGAAAGAATTCTCATTAACTGTTATGAATAATGAATAATTTACACATGATATACTTTGTATAACTCAATGAGTGTGCACTGGAGGAGAACCAATGTGCCATAGTGGTAGTCTAGAGTGATATGGACACACACCAGCAGTTATGAAAGTGAACTGCCACCTAGTATAGTCTCTTAGGCAGTTATGGGAGTGAACTGCCACCTAGTTGAGTTAACTAGTCAACTAGTCTTCAATTAACTGGTTGAATGGAGAGTAGTGAGGAGTAGATCAGGGAATCAAGGGTAGTGCGTCAGTATAGTGATGATCCCAAGGCAAGTGCGCATTAGGTGGTGATGATCCCAATGTTGCATTGTAACAAAACCAATGAAGCATCTAAACTCAACTCAATAGTCAAACTGAAGTGTCAACTAAAAGAGAATATTCTTTGGGTGGAATATTCTCCCCTAAAATATAGGAGACTGGATAATGACTAATTATGACTAATGAACAAGGAAAAACCTTAGGAAAAAGAAATCCTAGGTGTGTGTGAAGTAACTCCAACAAGGGGGAGGGGGTGTTTGTCTCCCTCCCAAAAACCCATGAATTATTTAATTCATGGGTTTTTNGGGGGGATGATGTCATCATCGTCGCCTCCCCATGTCCCCATGAAATTCATGGGTTTTGGGGATGGGGGGAGATGCATCACCCCCTCCCCATGTCCCCTTGAAATTCATGGGTTTTTCCCTCCCAATGTCCCCATGAAAAATCATATTAAAAAAAAAAATTGTGTTTTTTTTTTCTATTTTGGGTGAATTTTTGTTATTTTTTCAGTTTCTTTTAAAAAAAAAAACTTTTAAAAATTATATTTATTATTTTCTTTTTGACTATTTTTTTTTTAATTTTGTTTTTTTAGGATTTAATAAAATAAAATAAAAGACACAATTTTTTAATGCTAATTTTGTTTTTGAACTTTTTCTTTCAAAAAAATATTTTAAAAAAAATGGATTATGAATTGTTTATAAAAAAAAATGATTTTTTTTTTCTTTTCTTTAAAGGAACATGTTTGCGGAGTTTTTATCTTTCCCATTTATTTATTTTTATAAAAAAATAATAAAATTAATTTAATAAATAATTTTAGAAG
>ML781461.1:388882-406891 GCA_009831015.1 Picea engelmannii | reverse complement strand
CTTCTAAAATTATTTATTAAATTAATTTTATTATTTTTTTATAAAAATAAATAAATGGGAAAGATAAAAACTCCGCAAACATGTTCCTTTAAAGAAAAGAAAAAAAAAATCATTTTTTTTTATAAACAATTCATAATCCATTTATAATTTTTTTTTTTTTGAAAGAAAAAGTTCAAAAACAAAATTAGCATTAAAAAAGTTGTTTTTTTTTTTTTTTAAATCCTAAAAAAACAAAATTTAAAAAAAAAATTAGTCAAAAAGAAAATAATAAATATAATTTTTAAAAGTTTTTTTTTTAAAAGAAACTGAAAAAACAACAAAAATTCACCCAAAATAGAAAAAAAAACACAATTTTTTTTTTAATATGATTTTTCATGGGGACATGGGGAGGGAAAAACCCATGAATTTCAAGGGGACATGGGGAGGGGGTGATGCATCGCCCCCCATCCCAAAAACCCATGAATTTCATGGGGAAATGGCGAGGCGACGATGACGACATCATCCCCCCTCCCAAATTTAATTCATGTGTTTTGGGAGGGAGGGGGGGGGGTGCGATGCCCCTCCCCAAAACCCATGAATTAAATAATTCATGGGTTTTTGGGAGGGAGACAAACACCCCCTCCCCCTTGTTGGAGTTACTTCACACACACCCATGATTTCTTTTTCCTGAGGTTTTTCCTTGTTTATTAGTCATAATTAATCATTATCCAGTCTGCTATATTTTAGGGGAGAATATTCCACCCAAAGAATATTCTCTTTTAGTTGACACTTCAGTTTGACTATTGAGTTGAGTTTAGATGCTGCATTGGTTTTGTCACAATGCAACATTGGGATCATCACCACCTAATGCACACTTGCCTTGGGATCATCACTATACTGGTGCACTACCCTTGATTCCCTGATCTACTCCTCACTACTCTCCGTTCAACCAGTTAATTGAAGACTAGTTGACTAGTTAACTCAACTAGGTGGCAGTTCACTCCCATAACTGCCTAAGAGACTAGACTAGGTGGAAGTTCACTCTCGTAACTGTTGGTGTGTGTCCATATCACTCTAGACTACCACTATGGCACATTGGTTCTCCTCCAGTGCACACTCATTGAGTTATACAAAGTATATCATGTGTAAATTATTCATTATTCATAACGGTTAATGAGAATTCTTTCATTCTTTCTCTCCTTCTTCTTCTTTCTTAATTTCTCTTTGCAAATGTGTGTATTATTTTATATCTAGATCTATATGTGTAGGTTCAACACATTTACATGGTATCAGAGTGGACGAACTGCTAAGAAAAAACCACATCAATTTTTTTTTCAGGTACAAAAGATTGAAGACAACGAAAAGATGGATTTCCAAAAAGAATTCATTATTACACCTTACAAATACTTTGAATGGAAGGAGACGATAATGATTCATCTCCAAACAAGAGGATTGTACAAGCTAACCTTGAATACATATACAAAACCAACATCAGCCATAGAAAAATCCAAGTACTTAAATAGCATGGATGAAGCACTTGGAACAATTTGCAGTCTTATTTCTCCCAATCTCCTTTTTCACATATCTTCCTGTAAGTCTCCCAATGAAGCCTTGACCACCTTGGAAGGTCTAATTGGAAAATGGGATGATATGAGGGGACACATGCTGGAGGTGGAGCTACTCACATTAGATCCAAAAAGCTTCGACAATATCCATTATTTCTTTACAAAATTCAAGGATTTACTGTCGCAACTCAAAGTTTGCGGGGTTGATAAATCTAAGGAGGAGAAAAAAATGGTTCTCACCATTCTCTCCAAACTTGGTCCTGAATTCTCTGTGTTCATATAAAGATTCCATTTTTTCAGATTCGCCTCTGGAGCCACCTGGAAGATGCCTTCTCTTGAGGACTTTATCGAATCCCTGACACAAGAGAAAACCAAGATCATCAACATGGAAAAAATCAAAGGCCCAAAGGTGCATGCACTTACTGTGAAATATGGAAGCCACCAATATAAGAAATATAAAGATAAAGAAAAAAATAAATCTCATGCACATCCGAAGAAGGAAGGGTACACAAAACCCTTCACCGATGCCTTCGGATCCAAAGGGAGAAAGGGAAGAAAAGGGGAGAAATGCACATACTGTCACAAAGGATTCCATTCAGAATACACATACATGCAAAACAAAATAGATCTGATGTCTCAAATACTTCATCAAAACAGCCTTGGAGATCGCATCCCTGAGGGTGCCAAGAAGAAGAATCCAGAAGCTCTGAATTCCAAGAAAGGCAATTCTAGCCATGCCTTGATTACCATCAACTCCTCTCCCGATGCTTGGATCGTAGATTCAGTAGCATCGCATCACATGGCTGCCTCAAAAGTAGTATATTCTTCTTTGGATGCATGTAAAGGTCCTCCTATTCTGATGGGGGACAACTCTTTTTTCGAAGTCACCGACAAAGGAAGGATTGAACTCACCAACGAAATCTTCAAGAATGTGTTGCACGTTCCCAAACTTTCCGTCAACCTTCTCTCTGTGTATCAGATGAAGAATTCTGACACTGGAAATAAATTCATATTCACAACAAATTTCGTGGACATTTATGACATGAAAACCAACTCCAGGGTTGCTACCGGTGAGGTAAATCATCAGTCTAGATTGTATACATTTTCTAAATTCATTGAACCTGATTCTACTTTATTGCTTACTCATGCTGATGAAAGTAGTAGGATATGGCACGAAAGGTTTGGACATTTGAATTTTAGATACATGAAACATCTTAGCAAGCAAATATTGGTTGATGGTCTACCAAACATCCATTTCTCCAAGGGAGTATGTGAGGGATGTGTTCTTGGAAAACACCCTCAAGAGAAATTCGACAAAGGAAGGTCTTAGATAGCTTCTGCACCTTTAGATATGATCCACAATGACCTCATGGGCCCTTTTACACATCAATCCATCAACAAAGCAAGGTTTGTTCTCATTTTTGTTTATGATTTCTCACGTTTTACGTGGATCTACTTTCTCAGGAAAAAATACGAGGTCTTTCAACACCTCAAATACTTCAAAGCCCTAGTTGAGACACAGACCGGAAAGAAGATCAAATTCATGTAAACTAATAACGGGGGAGAGTATGTAAATCATGAGATCCATAATCTTTTCCATGAGGCAGGGATTCAATTGCAGCATACAGTTCCCTATACTCCGTAACAAAACGAAGTTGTTGAGCGGAAAAACAGATCTCTAAAGGAGATGGAATATTTCATGCTACATGAAAAGTCACTGCAACAGAGACTATGGGCCTATTAGCAATAGGATTCACCTTCAGATTACATGGAAGGAAATTCCAATACCCATCAAGTTATATGTGAATGATAGAGTGTTCTAACGGGTCAAATGGAAAAGGACTCAAATGGTAATGTTCTAACTCAAACAATAGGGCTAGCATGCACCAACAATTAAGGTCTTGTATAACTTCTACCAGTAGTTTGGGACTAAGTATGAATAGAGGGAAGACTTGAGTGAGAGGAGTGTAGGGATTGCTGCAGACATCAGGTCTACAAAAGTCTAAGGAAGAAAGTTTCTAATCACAAGATCTTCTTGACATTAGAAACTAAGAAAGCTAAATAAGCATCATGATAATATAATGATCAAACATCCACCATCACATCACTACACTAATTCATCTGAATCCTTCAAATCATGAACATTTAGTAACTGAAGAAAATAGACTGGAAAGGAAGCTTATTTCTAATAGCCAAAAAGTCTTAAGTCCAGTACATCACTAGATCATAGTCACTTCATCAAAATATTACAAAATAAAGGGAGCCTTGCTCAACCATCTGAACCTAGTAAAGAAATTGATCTATCTATTTATAACAAAAAGGGAGGCAACAACTGGAGGTACAAGCTGACCTCCTTCCCTTGAAATTCTCTTAAACATTTATTTTTTCTAACAACTAAGAAAACAATATGCTATAAAACAGGAAAATGCTGGTGACTAATCCAGTCATGCTTCTAACTGATTTGATCATCTTTTTCTGCTCAGCTCCTATTTTGCCACGTGTCCTTTTGGAGCCTGTAGTTGTCCTCAACATGCCAACTGCTACTTCTGTAACTTTCTCCATCATCAACTTATCCAAGGCTGTTGGCCTAGTCCTCCTAGATTCTTGGTGTTTGCTGGCAACTTCCTTGAGTAGCAACTCTGGATAGCGCACCCTAAAACGGAACAAGGAGAGAAGGTAGCTCCTATAGGTAGCACCCCTATGCTGCATATATGCACCAACATTTATCCTCTGTTGAAATTTTAGGTAGCACCTGTAGGTGGAGCCCCTGTGTTGTGCCTGTGTGTAAATCTGCTCCCTGCCAAATATTACATAGTGCATGTAGGTAGCGCCGTTGTGTTGCACCCGTATACCAATTCTGCGCTTTGTGGAATATTATGCAGTGCCACTTACGCTGCGTCTGCATACAAGTTTGGGTATCAATGCCAAAACACAACGTCTTTGAATCTTGAACATGTGCATAGCAGATTGTGTCCTTCCATGATGAAAAAACCATTTTACTTAGGTGCCTTGACTATACCATAGGTAGTGCTTTTACCACTGAGTGAATCTAGCACTTAGAAAAAACTCAAAATCCATATAGCTAAACGCCTAGAATCCTGTATAAATGGCAAAGATAGTATTTGCATATTAGTTAACCCTCCCCCCAAAAAAGGAACAATCCCCAAAAATGGAGCTTACCCCTTACCAACTATTTTGTCATCTTGACACTTAGCCTCACACTCTTTCTGGTAGAAAGAGTATCTTCAATTGACTCAGTAGACTTCTTCTTCTTAGCACTGAAAGGATTCTTCAATGTAGTTGTGCTCTCCTTAGCTGTTGGTTCATCATCTTCAATGGCAGCCTCAACCAACACCTGTAAATTCCTTTGGGCTACCTCATCTTGGAAATGCTTCAGTTCTACCTTTAGCTTTCTGTTATGAGCCTGGAAGCCTCTGTTCTTCTTGTAGAGGTTCTCAAGCTGTCTATGTAGGGGTTGAGTCCTCCTTGCTGCAAATATTGCCAAGTCAAGGGTATGAATGTAGCCACCCATAAGCTCTTTCATCTTGACTCTTTCAGACATGGCTTCCTTTTTCAATTTAGCCACTTCTTTTCTTAACTCCTTAAGTTGTTTGATAAGTCTCTTGAAGGTCTGATCACTAGGGGGAGTAGAGACATGCACAATCTCAACATGCTTCTTATCATCTTCTTCTTCCATATGCACAAGAATTTTCTTGTGTGTTTCATCAACCTTCTCAAAACCCTTTCCTTTATGCTTCTTCTCTCGCACAACAACTTCTCCTTTGTTCTTCACAGGCTCTTCAAAATCTTTCACAAAGACTTCATCTTTCCTCTCCAAAGGTCTTTTGGTACCTTTACCCTTCTTCCTTTGAATAGGGGTTTCTGATTTATCCTCCACAGGATTTTCAATGCTTTTTCCTTTCTCCTTATGCATAGGGGTTTCTGGTAAAGACTGCTCTTTGAAAACCTCCTTAGGAATTGATGACCTAGTGAAAGGTTTTTTACCCTTGATTTCGACTGTTGGAGGAGAAGAGGGAAATATAATCTTCTTTCCTCTCTTAGATGTCAACTTGGTAGAGGAAGGCAATTCTTCTAACCCTAGTGGAGGTGGGGGTAAGAAATATCTATGTGGAGAAGGGAAAATCTCCTCCTCAGCTTCCATGACCTACTTGCTGATTTCTAAAATAGGGGCTCTGCCCTTTCTCTTTTTGCTGATACTTGCTTTAGTACTGGTGGATGTTGAAGGAACTGTAATATGTGATTGGGGAGTAGGTGCTGGGTCCAACTTGAAGTGAGAAGTAACCAAAAAATTCTCCCATGAAATATCTTTCTTTCCCAACTCTTCAGAGACTAACATTCTGATCAATCCAGAGTGGAAAAGGCTAGAATCCACATCCTTAGATTTGGCTTGCACCCTATCTAACATTTTACTTATACTTCTCAATAGGTAATAAGGAACATTCATCTCAATATTACCAGTAAAATTTAACAATATCCTTATGTGGTAATGATACAAGGTGTTAAATCTCCCTTCACAAGTAAAATATCTCTATATGATTTTCAAAATTCTATCAAACTACTCAATTAGTTGATTCCTTGGCATACTCTTAGACAACTCATTGGCTCAATATTTAGGCTTGAAGAGATCTTTAACAAAGGGTGAACTCAAAACCATGGCCTTGAACCACTTTTCACCTGAAATGGGAATCCCTATTGCAGCTGAGATGGAGGTTTCAGTTACCTCAAATTCCAAATTCCGAACTCTTGTTTTCTTTCCATCAAAATTTAATGCAAACTATTTTGCTACCTCTAGATGGCCTCTTTGCATGTTTTGGTAGAAAGAGATGCATCCTTCTCTTTGAAATATCTCCCTTGCCATGGGCTCTGTGTCAAAAAGGTGCATGTCCACAGGTTCTGTCCTAACTATCTTGCCACCTTTGTGTGCTTTCTTTGACTGAGGGGTCTCCATGACTCAAAATGAGGGTTCTTGGGAGGCTTAATGGATGCTAATGACCATAAATCTTCAATTCAGGTTTCAAATGTACAAATATGGCCCTTAAAATTGACAGTGCTTAGAAAGACGAGCTTGACTATGGGAAATAGACCTTTAGACTTGTATAGGCCTTTTAGAGTGTAGACTATGAAGGGGTAATCCAGAATGGCTCTTTGTACAGGATGAAAGGGAGCAAGGAAAACATAGAGGGTTTGAACAACACCTCTGGGTAGCGCAAGACATACACAAAGGATAGTCTATTACAGGCCCACGACTTCAATGATAAAATCAAATGATAGTAATAAAACCATAGACATGGGCAAGGACATTTTCAAGTATGCAAATATGGCTTCCTTACTAGCCTGTAGGCTTAACAAACTAAAAAACCTAAGCACAAATTTCCTGAGAAAATTAATATGCAAAGGAGGCTGCACAGGATACCTGTAAAGTTGACACCTGTTGAGATATTCAGCGCGATCATAGGATGAAATTGAGAAAAATTTGGCCCTTGAATCTCTCACAACATCAAATTTAGTTGACATGCGATCGCTTGATCGGAACTGGCAAACTTACGCAGTGCAACACTGTTAAAATTTTCAAAATTTAGAAACCATTACAAAGGATCATAAATGCAAGATCTTTTGAAGGCACTTTAACATACTTCTGGCACTGAAAACAAGGGACACAGTCTCAATAGTGGCAATCATGACTTAGAGTGGATGGATGATAAACGTGACAGGCGCTACAGAACTGCCTGATGAGTAGGCAATGCTTCCAAATCAAAAAATGATTGGACAGGTAAGCGAGTACAACAAGTCATGCTTACTAGGTCATGAGTGAAGAGGAAGAGGTGTCACATCAGTTTAGCAAAGGGAGGAATCCATTTAGGGACAAGTTATGATAGGGACAAAAAATGAGTCATGAGATAAAGAGGTTCTAGAACCATAAACCAAAATTAGGACCAAAAAAGAACTATGACTCAAAACTTTAAGAGGACAAGACTCAAAAATTAAAATTCTAAGGCTTAAAAAGGTATTAATCAAACTAAAGAACCAAGGCAAATTAGTGTGATAACATGTCCGAAGAATTTAATTGTGCAACATACATCCAAAACATATCTCCCAATATATGTGTCAAGGATAAGACCCCCCACAAGGCTTGGAGCAGCCTCAAATTGGAAGTGACCCACTTTTGCATTTTTGGTTCACGTGCATGGGCATAGATTCCCTCTGAAAAGAGGAAGACACTTGATCCATAGAGCACTGAGTGTATTTTTGTTGGATACCCCGATGATTTTAAGGGATATAGGATTATTGATCTTTCCTTGGACCTACTCATCATTGAGCATAGTGTCCAATTCGAGGAAAGTGTCTCGCATGTACCTCAACAGTCGCATGCAGACACCTTCATTCTTCCACTAGTCCGAGATGATCAACATGCACATGTCGACTCTTCTTCAGATAAGAGTTATGATTCATAGGACTTAGATGATTCAGATTCAGAGTCAATACAATAAGATGTAGATTCAAAGCATCCAAATGCAGTTGTAGAGCTAGAGCAGAGGCCCAAGTGGGCACATACTACTCTTCAGGATGCAGGGGATCGCGTTGGTGATCCAGCTGATACTAGGAGGAATCGATCTGATTTTTAGGAGCTTCCTGTTGCACTCACTACCACTGAACCATTTCCCTCCAGGCATCTTTTCTTGGTTTGGTATTTATATCCATAGTCTTATGGAGATTCTGTTGGAAATCCCTTTTGGGAATCTGCCATGCAGAAGGAGTACAACTCCCTCCTTGAGAACTAGACTTGGGATCTGGTTCTCTTTCCTTCTGGGAGGAAACTTGTCAGATGTAGATGGGTCTATAGGGCCAAGAGCGCATCGAATGGATAGATTAGTAGATATAAATACAATCTTGTTTCCAAAGGCTTTCAGTAGGTGCATGGTATTGACTATGATGAGACCTTCGCTCTAGTAGCGAAAATGGATTCCATACGATTGACACTTGCCATTGCGGAAACCAAGGGATGGGAAGTCCATCACATGGACATGAATAATGCATTTATTCATGGTGATATCTCTGAGGAGATATACATGGATAAACCCCAAGGATTTATGAAAGACTCATCTTTGGTCTGTCGACTGAAGAAGTCCCTTTATGGCCTCAAGCAGGCTCTGAGGGCATGGTATGCCAAGATGGACTCCTACATGTTGTCACACAACTTTGTACATTGTAAATCAGACCTGAATGTCTACATGCTCAGGATGATTGATTCACTTCTATTTTTAGTTTTGTATGTTGATGATTTGCTGATCATCGGTTGCTTGACTTCAATGATTGTTGCAGTCAAGAGGATTATACATGACAAGTTTTTGATGATGGACATGGATCCACTACACTTATTTCTTGGACTCAAGATGAGTTAGGATTTATTAGGCATCAAACTGTCTCAGGGAAAGTATGCACTAGATCTCCTTGAGAGATTTCACATGACAGACTGCAAGTCTGCTCCGACTCCTTTCCTATCATGAGTCAAACTTGAGGATGGCGGGGAGACTCCACTGTTTGAAAACACACTGTACAGACAACTAGTGGGGAGCTTGTTGTATCTCACACACTCCAGACCAGACCTCTCCTATGCAGTTGGCACAATTTCCAGGTTCATGCAGGAGCCGCATGATCTACATTGGAAGGCTACAAAGCGTATCCTTCGATACATACAAGGAACCATCACCTTTGGGATTCATTATGCAACACACTCTACATTAGATCTCATTGGGTTTACTGATTCTGACTGGGATGGCGATAACACTGATCGCAAGTCGACATCTGGTTACTCACTCAGTCTTGGTTCTGGGCCTATCTGTTGGTCGAGCAAGAAGCAAGCCACCATTTCTCTATCTTCAGTCGAGGTAGAGTATAGAGGGGTAGTTAAAATAACCATTTAGGCTATGAGGCTATGACATTTTCTCACTGAGTTGGGCAATCAGTTTCATCGACCGATCATCATCTGGCGTGACAACTAGAGCACTCTGAAGTTCCGTAGAGATATAGTTCAGAGGCAGCGGATGAAGCACATCGAGATTCACATGCACTACATCCGAGACTTAGTAAATGAGGGGATCGTCGACTTATAGTTCAGTCCTTGAACAGAACAAATGAGAGACATGTTCACCAAGACCTTCACTGAGAAGAAGTTCCATTCTCTGCGAAGTCGTCTTGGAGTGAAGGAAACAATTTCCTAGCAACTGCAGTTCTTCTTTTTACATACATTGTACCTTGAGGGGGGGTTTTTCCCATGAGGTTTTCCCTCCTTCCTCACTTTATTTCAGTGTATATTTTGTATTTGGGTACCTAACATGGCCTCGTTGCCGGGATCCATTCTTTATTTTCACCATAGTGATGTTCAGGGGGGGTGTTGGAGTTACTTCACACACACCTAGGATTTTTTTTCCCCAAGGTTTTTCCTTGTTTATTAGTCATAATTATTCATTATCTAGTATCCTATATTTTAGGGGAGAATATTCCACCTAGAGAATATTCTCTTTCATTTGACACTTCAATTTGACTAGTTGAGTTGAGTTTAGATGCTGCATTGGTTTTGTCACCATGCAACATTGGGATCATCACCAACTAATGCACACTTGCGTTGGGATCATCACTAGACTGGCGCATTAACCTTGATTCCTTGATCTACTCCTCAACACTCTCTGTTCAGTTAGTTAACTCAAGACTAGTTGATTAGTTAACTCAGCTAGGTGGCAACTCACTCCCGTAACTGCCTGAGAGACTAGACTAGGTGGTAGTTCACTCTTGTAACTGCTGGTGTGTGTCCATATCACTATAGACCACCACTATGGTGCATTGGTTCTCCTCTAGTGTGCACTCATTGATTTATACAGAGTATATCATGTGTAAATTATTCATTATTCATAACAGTTAATGATAATTCTTCCATTCTTTCTCTCCTTCTTCTTTCTTCATTTCTCTCTGCAAATGTGTGTAGTATTTTCTAATTAGATCTATTCTATGTAGGTTCAACACATTTACACCCATGTCACCATGAAATTTCAATTGCTTCTATTTAATTTGGGAGAAATCCCAATGGAACACCCGAGATGAACTTGAAAGGAACATCAAGTTTGTTGGCTACAATCAAACGGTTTGTCGGAGAAAATATTAAAAAAATAATGTCCCTTATTTTAGAGGCATGGGATGTAGGGAACAATATTGTTTCTTTTGGTTCTTAATTAAACAATTTAAGAGAATATCTCCAGGAAGAGTTAAACAATGAAGAATGTTTCTACAAATATGTTGTAATCACATTTATTTTAAAATTTTCTGGTATGATCGAGTTGAAAAGAAAAGAAGAAGACATGCCTTCCCCAACTCAAATAAAACATCTGAAATCTTGTTGGATAAGAAATATAAAGGTACTAAAATAAATATTGGATGATTGTGACGCTTCAATCATAAAAAATGAAGCACTTTAACACAAATTGTTTGAAATAGAACTGGAAGGAACTACAGGGGAGGTCCAAGACCCGTAGTTAATTTTAAATTCCATATTTAGGACAAGGAAACAGTTTGAGGAACACATGGAAATATTAAAGGGTCTATCAAATGGAAAATTTAATAATATGATTGAATATACTGATTATGAAATTGAAAGTTGGTTGGTAAATTATGTAAATAAAAATGAGAATATTGAAGATACACTCCACCAACTTTCGTATGAATTAAGATATTGGAAGGCACAATATTTGATATCAAAGTTAGACAAGAAATAAATGTTGCGCCAATGAAATAATATATTGAAAATTGGTTAAAACAAACCCTCATTAAGATAACTGAAGAAGATTAATTAGAGGCAGTTGGTACTGGTCGAGCAACCACTGCAAGAGATGATACAAAAGGTACATCAAAAAGAAAATGAGGAGAGAGATATATTCCATCACAGTGAGTAACACATATCTTCCCAATTCATTTCTCTTCTCATTCAGAAAATCATCAAGTTTTTTTTTATCTATCTCAAGAAAAGCATAACTGATTTCCTGATCCTTCTCTTTTGTCTTCTTTCCAGGTCCAGCCTTGTCCCTGTCTATTTTCTTCATTTTAAGGTCCACGAGAACCTGATCCCAATCCAAATTTGGACAAACACATTTTTATTTCCAAGACTATCAAAAACTTGTATTATTTCTTGAGAAATCTGAGAGAACTACTTCAGGGATAAACTTTAATTATATCTTTTGAAACTCTGATTTTTGAGCATTAGATATTTGAATTTTTTCCTATCATATTCTCTTTTGTTATCAATGAAAAGACTTTTTTAAAGTTCTGTGATATTTGGGTCCTTCATCTTTCTTTCCGTGAAGGTGATAAAAAATATTTGAAACTGTGATGGATGTGAGATTCATGTTATATTTTCTGTAGTTATTTTCTTTGTATTATACTTCTGCAAACATATTCATTTATGAGTGATGGTTCCTGGTTCATTTCTCAGGAATTCTTGATGCATGTATATTCTTTTCACTATTTTCATTTATTTGAATAATAAAGATTTGGAGCTTTCTATTTATCACTCTCCTATTTTAATATCGTTATCTCAAGATATTCAAAGATAAATATTTAAAGAATACAGAAGAGTCCCACCTCTATAAAAACTTAGGGGTAGTTTATCCTCATGAGTTTTTTCTTTTTTTCTTTTTTTATCTTAACCGATTCAAACATCAACAGGTCGTAATTTTAATTACAAAAAAAAAACGATGCTACTAGGTAACATCACTTTTAGATTTAAGGGTCAATTTTAAGGGTTCTATCCACAATGGTATCGCTTCTAAGGTTGTGATTTCGAACAAATCATAATTTTAACCACCCCACAAAAAAGGGTGCTACCGACAACACCACTTTTTGATTCAGGGGTTGATTTTGATGTTTTTGACCCAAAAATATCGATTTTTGGGCCAAAGTTCTCGTTTTGAGGTCACATTTCTGGTTAAGTTGGTAACTATGTTTTTCCCACATATGCTTTCCATTAAATACTCAAATCACTTACTTAGATGACATGGTGCATTACACATTGAGATATATTGTTCTAACACTTCACATCGAGTGATAATGTTAATGCTTGAGGCATGAAAATGGTGATCATGGGTTTAATTGGATAATGAATCATTATTCTTTGAATTTATACTTTTTTCCTTGTTTTCACCTTGGTGGTCATCATCATCTCCTAGTCAAGTGTTGTCACTCTTGGGAAAAGTTGTACTATTGGATGGCGTCAATGGGGGTAACATGTCCATATCTCTTACCATGAATACCATATTCCATCTACGCTTTCTTTATTGTCCTTTATTTTGGTTGGTTGTTACATGTATCCAAAAAAGGTCTGTGCTTCATAATCCCATGAGAAGAAGGGGATTGAATGACTAAGGTTGATGCAACTTTATAAAAAATATGATATAGAAAGAGAAAAATCCCGAATTCAAAATGTAGGGAAAATAAACAAACAAGTAAAGCAAAGTGTTAAAAACCATGAAAAAAAGAAGCATGAACTCTACCCCCTCACTAAGGGGCCATCACCCCAAGTCCTCAGAAATGAATTCATATCTTACAAAAGCACTGAGCAAATCAAATATACAAATCCAAAAAGGTTAAATGTATAAAGAAAAAGGGAAGAAAGGGTTTGGAAATACACAGTGTCGAGGAAAGGGTACCTTATTGCATAAGCGCTCCCTCTACAAAGGTGCTCATGAGGATGACTTTGATACATGGCCCTGCATGTCAATGAAAATCAACTCATGAATTAAACCCTAATCCATACCACATACCATTACACATACTTCTTGATGGGTTGCTTGGGACATACTTCTTATCCTGGATACTGACACACCTAATAGGGGGTAATAATGATCCTCCCATATATAAACTTGGAAAATTGTATAACTTTGTAAGCTAGTGTGAAGTTTTAAGAGGATACGTCGTGAGATCTATCTAATGACTTTTGCATTGACATGACTCACTTTATATGTAGTGTTTGGATTGTGTACCTTGCCTCTAGTCCTCATGATGAATTGGACTACATGAGACCCTTCTTGGATGATGGATAACACATAGCCAAAGGATTGGTTGATGCTTGGATCCTTTGAAGGGTATGAGGGGATACTAGCACACTTTTATGGAGGTCGTCCCCACCACTTGAGAGAGTTCATTCCACACTTCTAGGAGGATGTTGAGCCTTTTGATGACATGTCTCCTTTGATGAGACACCCTAGCACACATGGAGTATGACATTGAGCCTTTTGGTAATGTGACATTGCATGACGATGATGACGATGATGATGATTTGATGGGATGTTCCACCTTCTCTAGAGGACATTGGATGTTTGCTTGAGGATGTTGCACTTGGAGAGATGATGCAGTACCTTTCCATTAATGATAGTAACCTTTGATGATGGGACATTTCTATTCTATGATGGGACATTACACCTTTTGATGATGGAGCACCTTGATGTGACATTTGGGGCTTCTTGATGATTGTATGGAACCTTTTTATGAGGCATCACACCCTTTGGAGACATGAGGCACCTCTTGGAAATGAAACTTTGCACGGTTTCATGGAAATGTTTCAATTTTGAGCTTTTATTCACCACTTTTTGAGTGAGCCATCCCCTTTTGAGGCCAAACATGCCACACATGTGAGTTCTAAAGCACTTGTATGCGATACTATTTGATGTTTGAGCTACTTTGATTCATATTGGAGGCATCATTGGGGGTCTTAGATACCTATCCACTCATGTATCATGAATTTTTGATATATTATTACCTTATCTCTAGGGTTTATGAGAGATAAAGGCCTTATTTTATGTTTTTATGGCCTCTATTGTGTGAGAAGGGTCCTAGATCTCTCATATAAATAAGAGAAGCACTTCTCACTTGTGAATCATTGCTACTTGTGGAGATATATCACTACTTATTTAATTCTACTTGATCTCTTATGAAGAATGTTATGGATGGTTAGTTAGAGTGATTTTTTGAGGAGATATGCTTATGGATTCTCTACTACTACTTGGATGATCATTGATATGGTTTTGATGGATGAAATATTTATTGAGTAAATGGTCTCTTTTCATCTTGTGGTTATGTTTATGAATACATTTAAGTGTAATTTTTTTCCTCTAGTGTTGGCTAAGAATTCTCTTGGATTATTTTTGAACAATCCTTTCATGTCAAATCTCTTAGAAGGTGTATAGGGTTAGTAGTGAGCAACCTCTAGGTATCACCCTAAAAATACACTCATTTCTCTTCAAAGGGATCCTTAATTAACCCCATATGCCCCCCCAAAAGAGTAGGCACTAGTCTTTTCTCCCAATAGTCAATCATTATTTTCTAAATTATAATTTCTTTTTTTGTCTTAGGGTTCATTTAAGGTTTTATTACAACATTTTTTTTTTTCATTTTTTAGACATAAAAGACTAAGACATTTTGGTATTTTGGCATGTTGTTTGTTGGAGTTACTTCACACACACCTAGGATTTATTTTTCCTAAGGTTTTTCCTATTTTGATTAGTCATTATCCAGTCTCATAAAGTTTAGGGATAATATTCCTCTAGGAGAATATTCTCTCCAGTTTTCATTTCAGTTTGATCAGTTGAGTGGAGTCTAGATGCTACATTGGGATTATCACCATGCAAAATTGAGATCATCACCATCTAATGTGAATTGTCCTTGGGATCATCACCATACTAGCACATTACTCATGGTTCCCTAATCTCCTCCTTACTTCACTCTGTTTCAGCCAGTTAACTGAAGACTGATAAACTAGTTAACTCAAACTAGGTGGCAGTTCACTCCCGTAACTGCCTGAGAGACTAGACTAGGTGGTAGTTTACTCCTGCAACTGCTGGTGTGTGTTCAGATCTCTCTATACCACCACTATGGCACATTATTTACTCATATATCCAATATCTATTGTAAATTATTCACTCTTTGAGTGTGGAATATGGTTAATGAGAATTCTTCTATTCTTTCTCTCCTTCTTCTTCTTTCTCAAATTGTCTCTGCAAATGTGTGTATTATTGTTTAGCTAGATCTATTATATGTAGGTTCAACACATTTACATGGTATCATAGCCGACGAACTTCTAAGCAAAAGCTACACCAAATTATATATTTGCAGGTACTGAAGATTGATGAACGCAGAAAAGATGGATTATTCACCGAAAATACTTCTCATGCCTCATAACTATTTGGAGTGGAAGCTAAAAATTCTCCTTTTGCTTAGATGTAGAGGCTTGTACCAAATAACTATGGAAATGGAAGTTGAGCCTGATTCTACCGATGAGAAAAATGATTTTCTCAATAGACAAGATATGTCTATAGGATGTATCCTCTGGTTTATTTCTCTATAAATTCTCCACCAAGTATATGATTTCTCAGAAGAATCAACTCCAAATGAATTATGGACTATATTGGAGGTTTTATTTGGGAATAAGGAAGATTTCATGCAGGAGGCTGAACAGATAGAGCCAAAAGAGAAGCCATCAGAAGATCAAGCCTCTTATTATGAAGAGTCTTCTACAAAAGTATTTACACTAATTTGTATTCCATTAATTGAAGATGATTTCTAATCCATTTCATATTTTTTTTTTTCTGAATTTAATGTGGAAGATATATGGCATGCATCTCAGGGGTCACATGCAGACATTTTTCCATGCACAATGCATGCATCTCAACAGACAAAAAGGGAGCCACGCACATCATACTCAATTATGATATTTTATGAGAAAAATTTTCAGAAACAAATGGGATATTTTAATTCCTCTCAGGAAAAAATCCAATTTAAAAAAAAAATCGTCCGAAACAGAGTCCGGGAAGTGAAGTTATGATCATTTTAAAATCAACAAAATTTCAGCGTTTTTTCCGAAAACGGCCACATGGTTTTCAAAGTTTCATCCAAACTTTATTTGGATCTTCTTCATTACAAGAAGAGAAAGTGGATATGTGTGGAAATCTCAATGGTGCATCTACTTCATCAGATCCATGCAGACATTTACATCTTCAACAAAATATTCAATGAGCACAAACTTGGATAGTTGCGAGGTCTTCTTGGAGTGAAGGACATGGTTGCTTAGCAACTGTTTTTTGTTCCTTCTCATTTTTTTTTATGCATTTTAATTTGAGGGGGTTTTTTCCCATGAGGTTTTCCCTCTTTCCTCATTTATTTTAGTGTATCTTTTGTATTTGGGTACCTAACATGGCCTCGTTGCCGGGACCCATTTATTTTCACCATAGTGATGTTCAGGGGGGGTGTTGGAGTTACTTCACACACACCTAGGATTTTTTTTTTCCCAAGGTTTTTCCTTGTTTATTGGTCATAATTAGTCATTATCCAGTCTCCTCAATTTTAGGGAGAATATTCCTCTAGGAGAATATTCTCTTCAGTTTTCACTTCAGTTTGATCAGTTCAGTTGAGTCTAGATGCTACATTGGGATTATCACCATGCATCATTGAGATCATCACCATATATTATGAATTGTCCTTGGGATCATCACCAAACTAGCACATTACTCATGATTCCCTAATCTCCTCCTCATTTGACTCTGTTTCAGCTAGTTAACTGAAGACTGATAGACTAGTTAACTTAGACTAGGTGGCAGTTCACTCTCGTAACTGCCTCAGAGACTCGACTAGGTGGCAATTTACTTCTGTAACTTCTGGTGTGTATCCAGATCACTCTAGACCACCACTATGGTGATTAGTTACTCATGTATCCTATATCTATTGTAAATTATTCATTCTTTGAGTGTGGAATACAGTTAATGAGAATTCTTCTATTTTTTCTCTCCTTCTTCTTCTTTCTCAAATTCTCTCTGCAAATGTGTGTATTAATGTTTAGCTAGATCTATTCTGTGCAGGTTCAACACATTTACATTGTTGACCTAAAAAACATTGTTAAAACCCCAATTCATATTATGAAGTGTAGTTATAGCCTCTAAGGGAAAAATTTCTAGGGTTTTAGAGCCATTATACGATTTTTAATTTTTTGATTATGTTGGTTAATGAAGCCCTAATTCAACTCATTGCTTAGTCCTCTTTATTTATTGAATTATTGTATGAAAATTGTTTGCTATTGTAATAACTTTGTTGCTATACTTTTATATCTTTTTCACAGTTTTACAACAACCCTAGAAATTCTCTTCATTTTATGTATTTGGGGATCCTCTTGAGAGTATACTTGACTTGGAAAACCTTTTAAATTGACCTAGATCCTCATTACTTCAAATATAGAAATTGTCTTGTCTCACCACCTCAGGGGGATGTATAATTGATTGTGTCTTTCCTAGGGATTCTTGAAGGCTACTAGGAAAGCCTCCCTTGTGTTGGATACTATTCCTTCTCTAAAGAGATGAATTTTGTTTCCTAGGCGACAATTGTAACATCTTCCATGTTCTACTAGTCTTAGTGCCTT
>ML781461.1:314478-371495 GCA_009831015.1 Picea engelmannii | reverse complement strand
TATATGTATGTTTGGTTTTTATTAAAATAGAGAATATTGAGTTACTGCAGAAGGGATGGCCTTCACAGGTTACAATGTCATGAGAGGAGTGGGCGAGAGGGATTCCATCACTATTTTGAATGAATCTTCTAGGAAGTACCTTGCGTAATTAAAATGATATGGATCCAAATTGTCCTTAGCCATAGAAATTGACTATCAGTCAAGATAGTAGTTGGAATAGTTCTTGAAGGAGTTAAGAACGAATGGGAAAGTACCTTCAGGAAGTTTTTGGCACGATCCATGAGGTCCTGAAGGAAGAATATGATAAGAAAAGGGGGAGCGAAAGGGAAGGAGGAATTATCGGAGAAACATCTTGTGTAAATCCTCTCGTGACATTGTATCCTAGCCTGGGGATGGCTGGTTGTAGTAAAATTTAACACAACCTTGCCTACCGTTGGATGGAGAGTGATTCTCTCTACAACAATACTCAACATATCTCAATTTTCTATATATAAGTATCTCGTCCACCTTTGTGTATTAACATGATTATGTGTATGGTTAAATGAACAATATAATATTTAGATGTAACCATTTGGTATGCAAATAAAATTGTTTATTCTAGAGGCACCATAAATTGCATATAATGTTTAATTTCATGAAGAGTTTTACATTCTTGCTTGCAAATACTTCATGTCTTATGAGAATTATTTATGAATGTATTCCTGCAAATAAATTTGTTTGCATGGTATATAGGAAAGGATACAAATATTTATGGCTGTTATGCACACATATAATTCAAGGTATCTATACTAACCTGAGGGGAGATATGACCCTACTCATTGTGTGTATCGCTATAATTTTATGACATATGCATGTACTCTTATGCATATACATATATACATACATATACATATATACCCTATGCGCCATAGTGTTGGAATGCCTGACCTCAACCAATCTTTCAAAGAATAGGATACTGTGAAGAATCCCCGAGGAAACCATAGAGTACGTTGGTCAAGTATGAGCACCCTTAAGGATTAGTAAGACTTGAGAAGGACTTGAGGAAATTTATCCATGAAATGGCTAAGTCCAGGCGTGGACTATTAATTCAATGGAGAAACCCTAATTTGTTTTAGAAGAATCGTGACCGTGGATTTGGAACGATGAATAAAATCAGGCCCTTTGTCGGGACATGGTTGATATGTGACCTCGACCATCGATTAGGATGAAGGGAAAGATCCTGACCCTTCATTTGTGCTGAGCATAAATCCTTACTTTGAAATTAATAAGGGCCATTGATCTGTCGGGGAGTGAATGTGGACAATCTTGGACTGTTGGTTCCATGGAAAGTACACGGTTGGAGTCTCTTGGTCATAATGACCTTGGAAGCCCAAGGAATGATCTAGACCATCCATCAGGGTGAGGCCACAATGAAAAATTCACCGTAGATCTTGGTGAATATTGTTGGAATGAGACTAAGGGAAAAAGACCCTGCTGACTAGCATCACCACGTGTCCTGACGAAAGGAGGCCACATGTCACCCTAAGAAGGGGCCATGTGTCATGTAGTTTTGGAAGAATTCAACATGGGCCCATAGGGAATATGGACACCACATGTCAAGAGGTACGTATGAAATTTACCACCCCATGGGTCATGCCACGTGTCAGCAAAATATGAAAAAATGACTTAGTGTTGAGACTTTTCAGACTCATGAAAGTTAAGATCATAGAATCCCACCTCCGCGAGTCTGTGAAAGGAAAAATGACTAAGTGTTGAGACTTTTTGAACTCATGAAAGCTAGTATTGTAGAATATTACCTCCACGGGTCTGCGAAGGGAAAAATGAATAAGTGTTGAGACTTCTCGAACTCATGAAATTTAATATCGTAGAATCCCACCTTCACGAGTCCGCAAAAGGAAAAACAACTAAGCGTTGAGATTTTTTGGATTCATGAAATCTAGTATCATATAATATTACCTCCGCAAGTCCACGAGTCTGCAAAAGGAAAAACGACTAAGTGTTGACACTTTTCAGACTCATAAAAGCTAGTATCATAGAATATTACCTTCGTGAGCCCACGAGCATGTGAAGGGAAAAATGACTAACTGTTGAGATTTCTCAAACTCATGAAATTTAGGGTCGTAGAGTTCCACTTCCGCGAGTCCGTGAAGGGGAATAATGGCTAAGTGCCAAGATTTTATGGGAGAACTTGTGAAAGCATAATTATATAGATATGTGGCAAAAAGTCCGCAATTCTATGAATAAAAAGGTGTTTCCATTGAATAGTCCTTGAGTAAGAAAAGAAAATTGGAGATGCAAATGGAATAAAGCAAGACAAGTTAGATAAGCCAAGAAAAAGATTGAACACCCCACCCCTTAGAATCCCTTAAGGGGTCGGGTATGTTACAAAGTGGTATCAGAGCAGGAAACTACACTTGGCCTACTTGGGCTCACTAAGGAGTTGAATAAGTTCTATTAGAAAAATATAAAGGGAAGGATATACTTCCATACCATATTTAAAAGGACCTACTAATACTAGTTGAGTGACCAAGTACGTAGGCCTTTGAGTGCGTTATCATTTGTTGACCGAAAGGTAATTTCTTCAAGATATAGCAGGATGATGAGGGGCGGTAATAACACCACCCATAAGAATACAATGATGACATTGCTGGCCACCACATGTTCACCTTAGTTAACTCACGTGTGACTTATGTGGGAGCTTCTCATCAGAACCTTCGAACCTTTAATGTAAGTCATGACCTCTTTCACGTTGTATAACCATGTGGACCATTGATGTGACTGCAATCAATGATCATGATTTAAAAACTTATCCACCCATATTTTGGCCACAAAAACGATGACCAACGATGGGTATTAATAGACCATATGATCCTACGGTTCCTGAGTCCCCATTTTACCCAGCCCGTGCAAGCCCAACAAAATTCATTTTACAACGATTAACCCTATAATGTCAAGAATAGTAACCCGATAAATAATTAATCACGGGGAATTCTCAACAACCTTCTTACAAGAGAGAGAAACACGATTATACATTAATTTTGTGAAAAAAAATAGGGACTGTATACTACTGTAAAACACTATATTTATACAACATAATATCAGTTTACAAATGTTCCATGTTGTTTTTAGATAATGGACAAGTCGACTAACAGAGAATTGTTGATTCTCAACACTTAACCAGTCCAAGATTTTTCCAGACAAGCTCTAAGAATAATGATGGTGATCCACCGTGAATGGGGGGAGAGTTCCCATAAAAAAGAGGAAGAATCAAATGAAAGAAGAATGGTAGAAAACCCTCCAAACTTAGCTAAGACCGTGAGAAGTCTCAAGGTATAGATGGAAATATTTAAGGCTGACAATGATCGACTAATGAAGGAGAAAGAAAAACAGACCGAGATAAATGCGATCCTACTGCAAAGTCTATCGGAACTACAACAACAATTGCAACTTATGGTAGCTTCCCCCCAACATGGACAAACACCGGCATGAGAAAACCTAGAGTTTACCTAAAATGCATAGGCATAGACCTGAAAGAAACAATGCAAGAATAAACCCTCTCAAGAAGGCTCGTCGTGGAGACAAGACACATACCAAAACCAAAAATTCATCTGAGGATTTCTCTAGTGAAGGAGTAGAAATCTCCATAGAAATGTCCAACAATAAGACTAGTTCCCATTCCCAGAAGAAGGGGAAGAAAAAGAAGTACTCCAAGGGTAGGAACTACAAGGAATTTAAGAAATCCAAGCCACCTACTTTTGACGGGGAAATACAAAAAATGGAAGAGGCATAAGCTTGGATACTGGGCCTGAAGAAGTATTTCAGAGTTCATAACTACTTTGAGAACTTTAAATCCCGAATAACTATATTCAATTTGAATGGAAAGGCCTTTATCTGGGGGGAAGACCATAGGAATGTAAAAGGAATATGGGAAAAGGGTTTTTCCTAGAATAAGTTTGAGAAATACTTCAAGAATAAGTACCTTTCTGAGCGGTACTATGATGAAAAGATGAAGGAGTTCTATGAGCTCAAATTAGGACAAATCACTATAGATGAATACATCAATAAATTTATGGAACTCATGAGGTATGTGCCCTACTTAAAGGATGAAAAGGTAAAGATGCAGTGATCTCTCAGTGGGCTTCCTCAATCTTTTCAGAACATGATCAAATTTGATGAACGTAAAACCATGCAATATGCCATTCAGAAGGCTAGATACTCTTATGAGCAAATCAAACACAAAACAAAACCCCCCAAGGAATGGAAGGAGAAAAATAAAATAGGATTCGAGAGAATGGGAGTTAAAACCTCAAGGTTCAATAATTTTGGGAAGAATCCCAGGATGGGATTCCCTACCAAAAGTGTGAATCAACATAACTTCCCATCTAAAGGTGGAGATAAGACTATTGGATCAACCCCGGGTAGGAATGAAAGAACAAAGAAGGAACCATTGAAATGTTGGGGTTGTGGAGAAGAACACACACTGAGATAATTTCCTCATAGGCAACCAAACAACAAGGGAGTTTAAAATGTCCAAGAGGCTACCACAGTCTATTATGTGGCCAGAAACCTACCAAAAATTCATGCAGCTTTGGACAATAGAAAATCAGACCACCAAGCCTTGGTGGTGGAAATGGAAGGTATGGTCACCAACCATCTTATTTCTATTATGATTGACCCTGGTTTTAATCTGAGTTATATTTCTCCTCAAACTATTGAGAAGTGTAAATTACAACCAACAAAACACATTAGGCCATGGTTGGTAAAACTGGCCATGGGAACAAAAATAAGGGTAGCAAGGGTCATAACAACATGCCCAGTCATTGTGAATGGGTTTCCTACCTAATCCACCTTAAACATCCTTCCTCTAGGATCATATGACATGTTGATCAATATGGATTGGTTGGCTTCCCATAAAGCTAAACTAGATTGTTATAAGAAAACCTTAGAATGTGAAGATGACAAAGGGGAGAGAAGAACCTTACAAGGAATTCAAAATACCGTCTCAGTAAGAAAGATATCATCACTCCAAATTAATAAGTATTGTACGAAGGGGTGCCCTTTGTATGCATTACAGACATTAGATCTCGTTAAGAACCAAAAACCAAGCCTAGAAGATCACACTATACTGAAATATTTTAGAGATGTGTTTCCATAAGAGGTACTAGGGTTACCTCCCAAGAGAGATATTGATTTCTCAATAGAGCTTGTACCTGGATTAGTGCCAATGTCTAGAGAACCCTATAGGATGAGTACCCCAAAATTAGTTGAGATCAAATTTCAATCGAAGGAAATGTTACACAAGGGGTACATTTGGCCTAGTGTGTCTCCCTGAGGATCACCAACCTTATTTGTAAAGAAGAAGGATGGCACACTCAAGTTGTGCATAGACTATAGGAAACTCAATAAAATGACAATTAAGAACAAGTACCCCATGCCTAGGATTGATGACTTATTTGACCAATTAATAGGTGCCACCATATTTTCCAAGATTGATATGATATCTAGATATCATCAAGTTCAAATCAAGGATGAGGACATCTATAAAACCGCCTTTAGGACAAGGTACATACATTATGAATTTGTGGTGGTTCCATTTTGTCTCACCAATGCACCAACCACTTTCATGTGTTTGATGAACAATGTATTCAACAAGTTCTTGGACATATTTGTATTAGTTTTTATTGATGACATACTAGTTTACTCAAGGACTAAGAAAGAGCATGAAGAACACCTAAAGTTAGTACTCCAAGTACTAAGATATCACATGCTATATGCTAAGATTAGCAAGTGCGACTTATTCCAAAGGAAAGTCCAGTATTTAGGCCATGTTATCTCCGAGAAAGGGGTAGCAGTTGACCCTGATAAGATCAAATCCATTATAGATTGGCCCACACCCAAAGATGTCACTGACATTAGATCCTTCATGGGCTTAGAAAGATACTATAAGAGATTCATACAAGTATTTTATAATATTTTTCATCCAATCACTTCACTACAAAGAAAGGGGGTGAAATTTATTTGGATAGAAAAATGTGAGGGAAATTTCCAACAACTGAAACACCTATTAACACATGCCCCGATACTAAAAATTGCAGAACCAAACAATGAATAACTGGTGTGCACTGATTCCTTCAAATATGGACTCGGAGGAGTCCTCATGAAAGATGGACATGTAATATGCTATGAAAATAGAAAATTGAGTAAACATGAAATAAATGATCTAACCCATGACTTGGAGCTAGCTACCATAGTGTACGATTTGAAAATGTGGAGGCACTACCTCCTAGGAAGAAGGTTTTTCCTCATGAATGACCATAATGGGTTTAGGCATTTATTTTACCAGCCCAAGATAAATGCTAGGCAAGCTAGGTGGATGTCTCTTATAAGTGAGTTTGACTTTGAAATCAAACACATCAAAGGAAAATAAAATCGAGTGGATTATGCTCTCAGTAGAAGTATGAAATCAATTCATTTAGCATCCATGAGTACTTGTGAGACAAACCTCAAGGAAAGAGTTAAAAGTGCACAGGAGGTAGATGATTTCTTCAAAACCACAAAGATACACGTAGAGAAAGAGCTCACCAAATGGAACTATGCAGGTTATCAATTGACAAGTGATGACCTACTAACAATGTGCAAAGGGAGGTTGTATATCCCAACTTGTGACAATTT
Source organism: Picea engelmannii (assembly GCA_009831015.1). Classification (NCBI taxonomy): domain Eukaryota; kingdom Viridiplantae; phylum Streptophyta; class Pinopsida; order Pinales; family Pinaceae; genus Picea; species Picea engelmannii. Next base: position 364,823 of record ML781461.1, on the reverse strand, counting down.
GAAAAAGTTCATATTGGATGAACTACACAAAAGACCATATGTTGGTCACCCTAGTTATCATGAGATGATTACAACCATTAGGAAATCTTTTTATTGGCCAAGAATGAAAAAGGACACAACTGATTATCTGGCTAAATTTTTAGAATGCCAAAAGGTCAAGGTAGAACACCAACACCCAATGGGGCTGGTGGAACCCCTGCCTATTCCAGAATGGAAATGGGAAACCATTTCCATGGACTTCATCACTGGACTACCCAAAACGACCAAACAAAATGATTCCATCATGGTAGTTGTGGATAAATTGAGCAAGGTTGTCCACTTCATGCCGATAAAGTCCACTTGCAAGGCAATAAACATTGCCAACATCTTCATGAAAGAAATATTCAGACTGCATGGTATTCCTGAGGAAATTATATCTGATAGGGATGCCAAATTCACCTTGGAATTTTGGAAGGCCTTTTTCACTGGCTGTGGAACACAACTATTATTTAGTACAACCTACCACCCTCAAACTAATGGACAAACAAAGAGGGTGAACCGAATATTAGAAGACATGTGAAGGATGCATGTAATGCATCAACCCAGGAAATGGGAAGAGTATCTACCCCTGGTATAATTTTCCTACAATAATGGATACCGATAATCCTTGAAAATAACCCCTTTTGAGGCCTATATGGAAAAAAATGCAATATTTCAATCAATTGGGATAATCCAGTAGACATGGTTACCGTTGGGCATAGAATGTTAATGGAACTAGAACAAGAAATGAACCAGATAAAGAGAAATATGAAGGTGGCCCAAGACCGACATAAGAGTTATGCAGATAACAAAATAAGTCATAAAGATTTTAAAACAGGAGATCATGTGTATCTACGAATAAAACCAAGGAGAAGCTCCTTAAGAATGGGAGTGTGTGCTAAGATAATGCCCGGATTTTGTGGCCATTTTGAAATTCTGGACAGAGTGGGACCTGTAGCCTATAAAATGGCCTTTCCCCCCACAATGAAGGAACATAATGTGTTCCATGTTTTCTTATTAAATATATATATACATGATTCTAATCACATAAGTCATTGGTATGTGATACAAGTTGAGCCGGAGGAAGAGTTCCAACCAGATCTGCAGTGTATCCTAAACAAGAGAGAGATATATCCCAAGAACATAACCATTTCCCAGGTCAAGGTGCAATGGAAACACTTTTTTCTCGATGAAGCGTCTTGGGAAATGGAGGATGCCATGAAATAGGCATACCCTTTTTTGTTCACTACTGAATATGGATTTTTTTTGTGTTGAATAGAACACCGAGGGCGGTGTTCCTTTAAGGGGGACGAGATTGTAACACCCCTGTTTCCCCCAACTTGTAATTACAAGTGTTAGTATTCAAAACAATAATCCAACCCATGGGTGATTAAGGAAAAACAATGGACCTTGATAGATTTTGTAATACATATACATNATATATATATATATATATATATATATATATATATATATATATATATATATATATATGTTTGGTTTTTAATAAAATAGAGAATGTTGAGTTACCACTGAAGGGATGGCCTTCACAGGTTACGATGTCATGAGAGGAGTGGGATAGAGGGAGGCCATCACTGTTTTGAATGAATCTTCCAGGAAGTACCCTGTGTAATTAAAATGATATGGATTTGAACTATCCTCATCCCTATAAATTGACTATCAGTCAAAATAGTAATTGGAATAGTTCTTGAAGGAGTTAAGAACGAATAGGAAAGTACCTTCCGGAAGTTTCTGGCACGATCAATGAGGTCCCGAGGGAAGAAGATGATAAGAAAAGCGGGAGAGCAAGGGCATGAGGACTTATCAGAGAAACATATTTTGGAAATCCTCTCGCGACATCGTATCCTAGCTCGGGGGTGGCTGGTTGTAATAAAGTATAACACAACCTTGCCTACGATTGGGTGGAGAGAGATTCTCTCTACAACAATACTCAACATATCTCAATTTTCTGTAGATAAATGTCTCGTCCACCTCTGTGTATTGACATGATTATGTGTATGGTTAAATGAACATTATAATATTTAGATGTGACCATTTGGTCTGCAAATCAAATTGTGTATTCTTGAGACACCATAAATTGTGTATAATGTTTAATTTAGTGAAGAGTTTTACATTATTGCTTGTGAATACTTCATGTCTTATGAGAGTTATTTACGAATGTATGCCTATGAATAAATTTGTGTGCCTGGTGTATAGGAAAGGATACAAATATTTATGACTATTATGCATGTGTATAATTCAAGGTCTTTGCACTAACTTGAGGGGAGAGATGAACCTACTCACTGTGTGTATCGTTGTAATCCTATGGAATATGCATGTACTCTCATGACTACACACACACACACACACACACACACAAAGAGACACATATAACCCATGCGCCATGATGTTGGAATGCCTGACCTCAACCAATATTTCAAAGAATAGGGTACTGTGAAGAATCCCTAAGGAAACCATGGAGTACCTTGGTCAAGCGCGAGCACCCTCGATGCTTGGTAAGACTTGAGAAGGACTCAAAGAAAGGTATCCAAGAAATGGCTAAGTCCATGCGTGAACTGTTAAGTTAGTGGAGAAACCCTAATTTGTTTTAGAAGAATTGTGACCGTGGATTTGACACGATCAATAAAATCAGGCCCTTTATCGGGATGTGGTCAATATGTGACCTTTACCATTGATTGGAATGAAGGGAAATACCCTAACCCTTCATCTGTGCTAAGAAAAAATCCCTACTTCAAAATTAACAAGGGCCATTGATCTGTTGGGGAGTGAACATGGACAATCTTGAACCGTTGGGTCCGTAGAAAGTACACGGTCGTAGCCTCCTGGTCATAATGACCTTGGAAGCCTAAGGGATGATCTAGACCATCCATCGGGGTGAGGCCAAAATGAAAACTCTACCATAGATCTTGGTGAATCTCGTTGGAATGAGACCAAGGGGGAAGGCGACGCCATCACGACATACCATGGTGACTAGCATCACCACGTGTTCTTACAGAAGGAGGCCATGTGTCACCCTAATAAGGGGCCATGTTTCATGTAGTTTTGGTAAAATTAAACAAGGGTCTGTAGGGAATATGGATGCCACGTGTCAAGCGGTATGTATGACATGTACCACCCCACGGTTCATGCCACATGTTAGTAGAAGATGGAAAAATGACTAAGTGTTGATACTTCTTAGACTCATGAAATTTAAGATCGTAGAGTTTGCGAAAGGAAAAACGACTAAGTATTGAGACTTTTCAGACTCATGAAAGTTAGTATCATAGAATATTACCTCCTTGAGTACGCGAAGGGAAAAATGACTAAGTGTTGAGACTTCTTTGACTCATGAAAGTTAAGATCATAGAGTCCCATCTCCACAAGTCCGCGAAAGAAAAAACATCTAAGTGTTGAGACTTTTCAGACTCATGAAAGCTAGTATCATATAATATTACCTCTGTAAGTCCGCGAAAGGAAAACCGACTAAGTGTTGATACTTTTCAAACTCATGAAATCTAGTATCATAAAATATTACCTCCGCGAGCCCGCGAGTCTGGAAGTCCGCGAAGGGAAAAATTACTAAGTGATGAGACTTCTCGGACTCATGAAAGTTAGGGTCATGGAGTTCCACTTCCATGATTCTGTGAAGGGGAATAATGGCTAAGTGTTGAGATTTTATGGGTGGACTTGTGAAAGGAAAATTATATAGACATGTGGTCAAAAGTCCACAATTCTGTGATTCCATGAATAAAAAGGTGTTGTCATCGAAGATTCCTTGAGTAAGAAAAGAATGTTGGAGATGAAAATGGAATAAAGTAAGACAAGTTAGATAAGACAAGAAAAAAATTGAACACCCCACCCCTTAGAATCCCTTAAGGGGTTGGGTATGTTACAAGAACTAACTTTTGAAGGGGTGCAAATTCAAATTCAACAAAAGGTAAATGAGAAGGAAGAGAAGGTGAGAGGGCCAAAGTTGAAGCACACAAATAATTGATGAAGACTCAAACAATTATAAAGAGGAGGAAAGAAGAAGAAAAGGCAAAGAAATTAGTCGAGAAGGAAGAAAAGAAGAACATTGTTGAAGACAAGGTAGTAGAAGAAGCAATATATAAGGAAACAATTGAGGAAGAGGCTGAAATAAAAGATAAAGTTGAAAGAAAAAAGAATTGAATAAGAGAGGAAAACACAAGAAGAAGATAAAAATAATGAAGAAGAGGAAAAATATAAGAAATTAGCTAAAGTGAAAATATTGGAAGAAGAATTTGGAGCAAAAGCTAAAGCAGTAGCAGAAGATGAAACAAAAAAAACAAGAATAACAACTATAACATTATTAAGGCAGATAGAATAAGAATAAGAGAAGAAAATATAAGGGGAGCAGGAGAAAAACAAAATTTATGAAGAAGGAAATGTTGAAGGAGATCATTACAGTAGCATAGTGATAACAAAGACACCTAACAGGCTTATATATTCTACTACGAGGCTTATGGGAAATGAGTTTCCATCTTCTTTAAATCCAGGGATACAATAGTTTATGGAATGAGACTTACCAATTGATGAAGTTACCTATCTGGAACTGAAAGCTCATCATTGACAAAGACATGGTAGAAATCATAGACGCTATGGTAATAAATATGGATAAAATATTAATGATACTTTCAGTGTGTGTCAACAACTATGGCAAGCTGTTGAGAAAATCACACATAAGTACATTCCTTATTTTGGGGAAATGGATTCACTCAAATATTGAGAAGAGGTTGTGATGACAGCGTTGGAAGAAGGTCAGAGAATGGAGAGGCATGAAATTGAAGATATATTTAAGATCGTCAAAACAAAACTTAGATAATATATTGCTACTCCTTCCAAAGAAATAAGTTTAATAGATTCCTTCTAGGCCACATTCAAGAAAAATACAATTGTGTGTGGCGTTGCTATACACAAATTATTATTAGAGTGACATAGTTTCCTAAGCTTTGCATATAATATGGGAAGCTTATGTAAAATTAAAGATAAAATAAATGGAAGGGGACAAACTTTGGGGAGATAAAGGGGAATGTGAGGAGTTAGTAAATCGAATCACTTTAGCTTCCCTTTGATCTCCATTTTGTATAAATATAATAACTGCTAAGGAGAAAGGGATTTTTGCTCATTTATTATTAGTCCCTGCCTCGAACGAGGGACTATAGCATTCAATAGGTGCATTTCTCTATATGAGTTGGTGCATTTTGCAACAAGTTTTATAACCATAACCAAAGTTTGCCAAACGATTTTTATTATTTTATTTTATTTTAATTAAAAAATCAATTTTTTAATTATTACATATTTATATTTTGATTTTTTGATTCGTCTATATACAAGTTATGGGACATAATACCCAGGTGGTGAGATATTATTTTCAAATATTTGTCAGAGTAAAAAAAACATTTCGTTCGCATCGGGCACTACAACCAGGGGGTGGTGGCGGTATGTCGTCACAAATTGTCAGGGAGCAGGGGGTTGTCAAAACAGGTGGCTGGGCTCATCAGACTAACACATATAGTTGGAGTCTCTATTGTCTTAGAGAGAGGGGTTGTCAGAACAAGTTTGGTTTGGTAAGAGATCCTCCAAGTTTGGTAAGAACTCCTCACATGAAACACTTCCTGTAGCTTCCCAGTTTGAATTCGTTACAGTGTTGGCTACTGCAATGTTCTCTTTACATGGTTTGGTAAGAGCTCTGTCGATTTTTATATAGTGTTCTCTTTCCATGGTTTGGTAAGAGCTCCGACTTAATTTCCTCTGGTTTTTTAAATCCTGTCGAGTTTTGCCTTGAAAACAATCAATGAATAGATATACATCTCGTTGCAAAGTAATTTTTCCATGTTGGTTTGGTTTGGAATCATAAGTGGAAGTGATATTCTCTACGTTTGAGGTTAGTTTTCTTTGCAATCAACAATATCATGGTTCCAAAGATGCCATGAACCAAACACTGGGAGGTCACAGTCATGCTCTCTTCAGAAGGATTCCACCATTTCTCCCTGTTGTGAGCTCGTTTGCCATCAAGCGCCACGCTGACAAGAAATTCCTGCGTCTATCGAGCTCCGGTACATTAAATTTTACCATGGTTTTTGTCTTTCATAAAAATTATAAGGGTGTGATTTGGTACAAAATTATACGCTGATTTTAGTTCCAGTCATTCGAATTGGGATTTTCTCTATTTGAAGTTTTTCTGAAGCTAATGCTATGTCCAAGTCATCTCGCTGTTAAGATTCGTTTTGGAATTTCATTGAAGTCTTTAGAAATGGGCTGCCTTTTTACGAATGTCTAAAATTTGAATCAATGTTGGGCAAAAAAAGATGGACAATCTATGGCAGAGCTTTGATTATAATAAATATTTAATTTATGGGAAAATCTAAAATTTTGAAGATCACTTCAATGAAGAGGGCTGAAATTCTTATGACTCACATTATACTGAATTTGCACGAATTTGCACGAATTTGGTTGGAATGTTTAGTTTGAATTACGTGGGTGGGAATAATATGTGTTTCCTTTGTTTAGGATCTAATGTCCTCCAATTTTATCAAGGTTTATAAAATTTTAGATTTGGTCACTACAAAATTCATTTTAGAATCCCGATTCCTTACCCCACATTATACATGCCAAGTTCCAGTTTAAAATCTTAAGAGGATTCTCTAACTTCCTGTAGGTGAATGATAAAGTTTTTATTTTAATTTAAACAATACATTCAACTTCTCTTGGCCTTATCGTTGAATTGGTCCTATTAACATAAAAACATGTTCTATTGGGGGATTGAACTTGGGTTGTTGTGAACAAATCTCACTTAATTTCACTTGACCACAACTTTCTTGATGTGAATCACGTAGACTTATTTATTAACAAGAACTATTTAGGATATTTATTGGAAAGGATGACCTTAATGAAATTTCAGATGAGCTAATTGAAACTTACATTAGAAGAGGAAGATCATAAATTTGTTTTCTTTTCTCGATGACAATGAACAATTTGTCTGTATGTTGATTCATGGAAAATCCAGATTATCCACTGCAACTATCCTTGAATGCATTTGGAGCCTTCCCATTATTATATTTGTACATCTTACCGAAATTGAAAATGGTTAAATCTCTTACATAGTTATATTAGAATTCACACACTATACTTTATAATCTTGATTATGTCATTATTTGACCCGTGTTAGGCTCCCATAGTAATTGTGCTTTATTAATAGGTAGAAAATTGGTGGTTAATGACCCAATCGATCCATTATTACTAAGTTTTATTTCTGGTATTTTAAATAGTTTATATAGCTAGCCCCCTGTAATTTCTAGTGTGTATGTTCTCGTATAAATCCTAGTAATTTACAACTTGAAGATACTATAGTCAAAGAAGTAGTTACCCTTCAGGGTTATGCTGGCATTGTTAAAATATTTTACTAGAAGACATTCTGCAATCGTATTTCATTGTTTTTTCCCGTTTTCCTGTTATGTAATATCTGATAATGAGTATTTTAATCCTGTACAATGAGTATTTTATATCATGTCTGGATATATTTCCATAAACCTGTATAATGAGTATTTTATGTGCATTTGGGGATTTGGTTTCCTGTTATGTTATTTCATGTTTGGTTATATTTTCCATAACTCTGGTTTGAAGACAGATATGGAGAGAGTAGTTGGCACATGGGAGTATTTTTCCTCCGGTATTGAGTCCATCGCTCTCATCTTTAAGAGTAGATGATGGATCCGATCTTTCTTGGCTGAAATTTTCTCGGATTGCTGGATGAGGTGACCAAAACAAGTTTCCCTTATTTTTGTGCTGCTACTGATATCCATATATGATGCTGGTGGGTTCACCGGTCTCGCCTCTCTATGCTCCGTTAGAATCTTCCATATGATATGCATTTGCACAAGATTTGGTACATAGTAATATGTTCATGAAGCTGATTGGTGTATTGGATGTTTGGTTGTAGTTAAAAACTCTAAACATCCATTAAATCACTGATATGTGAAGATTTTCTTGGTTTATTCATGAAGAGAAATAATCTATGATTGTACGATTATTCACTTGGAAATTACACGTTTGCAGTGATTTTTTTGCAAAGTACATTTGTGATTTCTATCACCAAGAACCGAGAACCTATTTTTCTTTGTGAGATTTTTCTATCAGCATATAATTTAGTCTGATTTTGGTATCTTGAATTATATGAAATAAATATACCTTTTGTTATTGCAGGTTGGGTGTGCACCATGGGGTAGGGGCTGCTTCACATGTGCGTGTATTACATAATTAGATTTTGTTTAATAATACTTAAATAGGAGATAGTGCTGTAAATTCATAGGTATAGGGGGGGTTCCTTTGTCTCCTCATTCCATTTGCTTTAGACTTCTGTGCCCTCATAAAGCAAATGGAATGTTAATATTAACAACCAGTAGGTTGGCATGGATTGTTCTATGAGGCATTCTATTTTCCTATTTGAGATTTCTAGCAAGGTTTGGCACATTTTCTGATTTTCCCGTCCAAAGTGAGGCAAACTTGAATGGAGTTTATACATCATGTGAAAGAAGTGTGTAGGATTGAGTGTTATGTATGCCTGATTTAGTGTTTACCGTAAGACTATATCGTCACTTACTCAACCTACTATTTGGGAACCTGCATTTCATTCATTTCAAAGTATGCTCACCTTTTCCCAACTAATCCATCATACACTTAGATACTAATGATTAGTTTTTCTTTTGATACTTTGTTTGAAAGATATTCCATTTACACTGGGTTGGTATATGCACTGAAAACTTGAAAACCTTCAGTCACATTTTACTAGTATTTTTAATTGTGAGGATTAGGTTGAATTTCAGAATATCACGGAGACATGAAATCAACAAATTAGCATCAAGCTATCAACCCTTTTTGAGTGAAGATTCTGACTGTGAGTTACATCTCGAATTTCATTTGATATGCTGGATTTTCAAATGTGCTTTGATGTCGGTGCCTTAATTCACAATGCACATGATTCACAAGTCATTGACCAGGTCAACAACTATAATGTTGACGATGTCAATCGAGTCATCGACCCTCTATGTAGGGTTTGGACGATTTGCAAGCGTTTCTATTGTTGGTGCTGTATGTAGTTTCTGGCCAATGATCAGATCGGATCAGGTCATCTGGAGAATTCTTTTCAATCATGAATGCACTAGTTTCATTTTGAATTTTTGTTGTAATGCTCAAAACCTTAGTGTCTAATTGGACAATTTGAAGGCTTGCATATTATTGCATTCGAGGTGGTCAACAATGGTTTGCAGGCCAATGTGACAATAGATTTCTCTTTTTTCGTGTTCTTGCTTAATACAGTCGTTAGACGGCTTGATCCCAATGGACAACCCCTTGTTGCTAAACAACATTTCTTAATAAATGCGGTATCAAGAAACTGGAAGATTGAAGGTTGCTTATATAATAGGTGCTCTGCATTAAAAAAAAACATTTTTCATTTGCTTTGCACCAGTTGTTGCTAAACCGCATTTCTTAACAAATTTGGTATCAAGAAACTGGAAGATTGAAGGTTGCTTAGCATATTTTTTGAAGCTTATATAATAGTTGCTCTGCATTTACATTGTTGATTGTTAAGAAAATTTGTTGATTCCCAAATAGAGATTGATTAGAATATTGTATGCATATTATTTCCCGGTGGTCTATAATAGCATTCATTCATTATGTGGATGGTAAAAATTTCGGTCTTATTTTTTTATATTTATGGAAATAATTTCCACCCTCATGAAAATTTCAGAGATAAAAATGCAAAATAGGCCCCCAATTTATTCACAATGATTTAAAGATACATTATTTGTTTGTTATGACCTGCTATGTTTTGTATGCAAATATATTTATGATAAATCTGTTTATTTTTTATGCTAGCACATTTATTTTGGATACGAAGAACGTCTGTCTATGATGCTTTGATATAGTTCATTTTTTAGTAGTAGATCTCTGTTTTGTTAATTTTAAATAATAAAAATTATGGTTGGCACTTAGCTTTAGAAGTAGATCTCTCTTTTGGTTCTATTAAAAGTTTAAATAATAAAAATTATGGTTGACCCTCAACACAATTTATATAATAGGTCCTCTACATTTACACTGTTGATTGATAAGAAACAAAGTGGCACAAAAAATCCATTCTTAAAATAAAAATCCATTCAAATTTGTCGTTGTTAAGCCGTTGTTCACTAACAACATGAAGCCAATCATTGCATGCATATCCTATATTGTGTGATGGGGGACTTATCCCCGACTCAATAAATATGCTCATCTAGTATTGGTGACCAGTTGGGAATGAAAGGGCTATCAACTATGAATCTAATGGTTGTGGCTCGCTCACTCGATTCCTTCTCATCCCATACCTTCTTCCCGTCTCGTACTGTGTTGGGTGTGCTAGTCATTCACACTCAATTGCAATGGATTTATTGAAGTTTATCCAACAACTTATACCAGAGCTAGCGATCCTACATTCAACATTATAAACATTGAACAAAGTAGTTGAATGACTGTTATGAAGGAAAACTCAATAAAAGCTGCTATTTAAATCTTATGACTTCAAATTTATATGGAATTATATTTTATTAAAAAACAAAACTTATTTAAAGGAAATACCTCCTTCACCGAAATGAAAGCATCCAACCAGAATATTGATTCAAGCATCCATGACGAGGTAACTCATCATTGTTTTGAAGAATCCATCTGATTACATTATCAAGAATTCATCCTTTGTCAAAACAAAATCGAAATCATATATAAGATGGAAAACAAGCTTTTAACAATTTATTCAATTAAAATAATAGACTACACACCAGTCAGGCCAGCCACATAAAATTGATCAGTGCTTTAACATTGATTGGAAGAATCATGTAAACTTGAGATGTGATGAATTCAATTTGGGTGTACCACGTATATTAACATTCATAGTCAGTTGCCTCAGATGGGAAGAAAGAAAGTTGGTGATCAACGAGATTTTTCTACGATTCTGAATGAAGAAGCCAAAGGAACACCAACTCCTACAATATTAGGAAGAGGAGGAGGAAGTGAAACGTTTGACATTGAGCGTGAAGATGAAGCAGAAGCATGCTAGGTTAACAAAAGCATGCCAGGTTAACGTTTGGGCACAAGAAAAACTTATCTAAAATATGGAATATAACACCTACACTGCTTCTAATCTCAACCAAATCTGTTATACATAAAAAATTAGGAAATGCAATGCATTAAGCTTTTGCGTCCATCTCGTCCTTTGAAATTGACTTCAAAATTTAGGAATCTGAAATTTAAAAAAATCTAATTTTCAGGTACAAAATGTGGAGTGATTGATAGATGGATTGTGAATTCCTTCCCCACCAGATGTACACCATCTATTTGCGTCTTCAATATATGTCATCTATCCTCTTAATTGGTATCCTACATAACATTTGGCTTCACAATAAACTTTGAATTATTCAATGAACTTTGAATTATTCAATGAGGCAGGGACGAGCTGCTTTGCAACTATTTCCGTTGTTAATTAAGAAGCATGTTGGCCATATTTTTGGATACTAATTATAGTGTAGGTCTTATCTAATACTATTCTTTGTTTTTCATATTTTCTGGAATCACTATAATACTAGATATTACAGTCGTAAATTTCTTCTAATGTTTTTTTTTTTGGTTTAATCTATTCTTGATTTTTTTTTATTAACAGTGCTAATGGGTGGACATGGAATTGTATCTTTTTGTTCAAAAATAGGTTCACTTTTTTTTATGATTTTCTATTTGAAATTCCTCTAATTAATAATTCAGTAAACTAATTTTGTTTATTACTTGCATTTGTTTCACTTGGTTCCATATCTTTTAATTGTTCTTACTTCTTGGCCAAGAGAAATCATAGTAGAATTCCATTATGCATTTTCATATTGCATTTCACATATAGACTTAAAATAACAAAATTGGTAATAACAACCAAGCCATAATTGATAGGGTTTTCCATTCCAAATAGATAAATGCATGATTAGGCCCTTTCCCCAAGTGAACATATGTAGTTGAGAAAGGTCATTCAATCACATCAACATATCGTTCCATGGAATATATTTGAGTGATAACAAACCAATCTCCCCCCTTGCATTAATATTACTCCCATAACATACCGAATATCATAATTTTCTATTTCAAAAGAGTTATTAAAATTAAGCAGTGTTGGGACCAGGGCTTGAATAATCTTCTATTTCAATGCATCAAAGTATATGTGATGATTATTAATCCATTGGAAACTCTTTCCATTGTTGTTTTATGGAATCAAGTGGTGTTTCCACAACTAAAAATGACACTATAAACTTTCTCAAGTTATTGGGCAGGAGTAGCTAACTTTTGTGATATTAAAAGGAGTGGGCCATTTAAGGATGACCTCTATCCTTGTAGGATTAATCTTCAACACACACCACTAATCACATGCACCAAGTACATCTAGGACTCCTTAGCACACACTGAATTCTTTATGTTTTCTAATAACTTATGTTTCTAACACATGTTTCATATGTAACACATGCTCCCAAGTAGAATTAAAGATCAAAATATCATCCAATAAACTATAACAAATGAGTCTAGGAATGTATGTAAAACATATTTCATTAAACGTGAAAAGGTAGATGACACATGAATCTAACCAGAGGGCATCACTAACCACTTGCAAATCCTTTGATTCATCTTGAAGGAAGTCTTCCAAGTGTCTTTTTCCTTGATTTGAACTTGTTGATATCTAGATTTTAAATCCAGTTTGGTGAAGTACTTTGCATGTTGCATCTAATCTAACAAGTCATTTATCCATGGAAATGGGTACAATTCTTATGAGTGATATTATTTAGAGCTCTGGAGTTAATTCACATTCTCTAAGTCCCATCCTTCTTTGGCACCAACATAACCAAGGCACTATATTGTGAGGTACTTGGACTTATGATTTTTTGCTCCATCAATCCCCACAACTACTTCTTCACTTCACTTAAATCTAATGTGGACTATATTTATAGTTCTTTATTTGGTAAAGAATATTTTAGCATAAACCATATCTCATGCTCCAGTTACCTCTAGGGTGGCCTTCCTTTTGAATCTCATAACATTTCTCTATATGCCTATAAAAGTTATTCCAATTTTCACTTTTGTTCTTTTGTACATCCCTGAAAGGATGCTTTGATACATACAGAATTAGTGTATTTTTTGTTCTAAGTCAATAAAAACAATACATACTTCTTGGTTGAGCTTATACGTCTCTTATCTTGGTGTGCACTCACAAGAGAGATCTTAGATTCCCCCCGTGTGCATTAATGATAAATGATTTAACATCCTTGATTATAAAATATGAATTGGCCTTTCACATGAAGATAACATCCTTCATATACATATAGTGGCTACTAACCACTAGACCGTTAAAAAATAAGAGGTATTACATTGAATTCCATTTCATCAATAAAGTTTGTACTAACCTGAAATATATTCTTATAGTGCTTGGTAACTTTTAACTAAACATCCTTATTCACCCAACCCAAAAAATATGGATGGAAATGATCATGTATTTATAAACCAATCTTAGTTACCAGACCCTCTGCAATAATGCTTACCCATGAATTAAAATTGAATAGAGAACCTATCTTGTTATTCTTGATATGAAGTTTGATATGGAATATTTTTGTTATATCCTTCTCCTCTTTGTGATGGAGGCTATTTAGGGTCACTTCCTTCTACATTGTCGTGAAAACAATGTTTTCATCCACATATTAGTTGCTTTATGTTTCCCTCTCCTTTTCCAATAGTATTTTCTTCTTCTTGGATAACCCCTACTTATGGCTCTTTGGATTCAACTTTGTGTTATTGCACAAATGATTCTCATGCAAGAAACATTTTGAACCACTTCATGAGGCTAGATTAAAGGTATTTGGGAGTTATCACCAGGATATTTATAGCCCTCGAGATAACTGAAGTCAACGATTGATGATCATAAAACTTGAACATCTCACGGTGTATGAGTATCACGCATTAAACAAAGTGCATTAAGTGCTATGTGCATGAATACATGTTAAAATATATGTCAAGTATGAATAATTAAAAATGATTTGATGGATTTCCCTTGTATGTTGATTTTATCCATTTATTGCATTTCTTAGGTGTTAATCAACTCTAGTTTACCTTGTATGTGTGCATTCATGAGATATACTATGAACTTAATTACCATGCAAATAATATATGACAATGGAAGTATGGACGTATAACTAGATAAATTAAGCTGAAAATCATTAATGTTTCATTGTGGTAAGTATACTATCAATCGGTGAATTGGAAAAGTAATCCTTTTCAATCCTTTGATTGTGTAGTTACCATATCAAATCCTAATGCATGTGAATTCATGAAATATACTTACATCTTTAGTTTCCTTGCAAGGCATTGCAAATGTACCTTAATGAATGGAGTTTATTTGAGAAAAGCCATTACTCTAAATTATAAAATAATTATTGTCACCTTGCAAATGTACCTTAATGAATGGAGTTTATTTGAGAAAAGCCATTACTCTAAATTATAAAATAATTATTGTCATAATAATGAATGGCAAGTAAGTCAAAATATATTTAATGCCTCAAAAACTACATATGCATATATAAATCCATTGATTTTGTTATGAAAGTGTATATGTCTTTATGCATTTTCTGCATTATATAACTTGTGAATGGAATTGTGTAGTGCCCTTTGGCACTATGTTAAAAAAAAAAACAAATAGCCAAGACTGACTTGAGAAGGGAATATTTTTTTTTAAAGATAACTTTATTTTGAAGTATAAACTCCTCTAAAGAGATACTTGGTCTTATATGATTTCTCAATAAAGGTAATAAAGAAGTATTGGTCATACAATAATTGGATATTATACATATTTGTAAAACAATTAAACATTTTTTGTCAAAACAATTTAAGAAATTCCATGATATTCAAATAAAGATTAAGAATACTAATGAAGGGGAAAATATGCCCTTGAAATATAAGACTTATAATTCCACCCAACCTTCATAGTATAACACATCTATTATTATTCCATTGTATGCTCATCCATGAGCTAAAGCTGAGTTTGATGATAAATTCTAGAACACTCACCAAATCAACATCCCTAATTCGATCCAAGTATTAATGCAAACTATTAATCTGAATCAAGAGTGTTTCATTAAGTCATTAACCATTATATTTCATCAAGTTAACCTACAACCATAACTTAATTAGAGTAATTATAACACTTCTATATATGTCTAGTTCACAACGGTTCATTAATTCATTTAAACAAGTAACAAGCAATTTCAAGGAGTCAAATAATTGGTTGACACCTTATATCAATCATATAAGATGCAATCTCTTGCAAGACTTATGGATTAAGCCTTTAATAACACACACATACTCAATTATTTTAGAGAGAATTAGATTAAATTCACATTTAGGCCTAGGATTAACACCAAGTATCATCAACTTCTTCTTCAGAAATATCCAACCAAATTTTGAATACGATTGATACACTATTATTTAATGAATATAAGTTTTTGGTTGAATAATTTCATAAACAAATTTGTATGCAAACACTTATAAAATAAATTTACACAGAGCCACCTACAACACCATTGGGTATAAAATTATTAGTAATTTTTCAGAGAAAAATTTAGAAAACAATTTGAGGTTTTAGGCAAAAAAACCCCCCAAAAGTAATCATCACTTTCCTGAAATCACCCAGATCATGAAATTGGGCCATGAAAATCTTATATTTAGACTCAAAATTGAGGTTATAGGTTCACATGGTATGGATTCCCCTTGGATTTTTTTTTTTAAATCGAACACAAAAACCTATAGATGCGTTTTATTAAAATCAGATCATCACACACAATTTACCAAATTTAATTGCACCAGAATGCTTCTAGGCCAATACCACATAACTAGATTGATAACAAATGAAAGATAAAATCAACAAGAGATCCTTGTTTTCCCAAATTTACACAAAAACTCATTCAAACATTATATCAAACACATGACAAGCAACCCCAAGATTCAACGCCACATGGAGAAAGAATCCTAGATCTATTTTATTTTCCATGGAAGTACAATCAATGGTTTCCTCAACCAATTTCATCATACATAAGTTGAATTGAAGATTTACAAATCATGTAAACATAATAACATTCATTCATATATTTTCACCAACACTTGGGCGTTTACAATATCCCAAGGAGCAACAATTTCCTATAGAAATACTCCTCAATTCATAAGCATATTAACATTTAAGAATTCCTAACTTTTTATTTTATTTTTCCTCAAATGAAAATCACATTTTCCATCCAGGGATTTTTCCAAACAATGGGAAAACATCCTCTAAATATTTTTGGTTAAGATATAGACTAAATACCATTTTCCTTCTACGAAAATAGAAAGTGTTGAATAATTTTTCTTTATGGAATGCACTATAAATTACCTCTTTCCATGCTCATACTTACTCCCACAACTCTTACATTTCCTTTGCATGCTCCAGTGACCATATTTATGCATTAGCAATTTCTACAAGGCTGTTGGAACCTAAGGTTTTGTAGAAGTTGTGCACGTGCCACAAGTCGGCACTGCATGTGCACCCAAGAAGATACACTGCATGATGCTAAGTTTAACATTTTCACTAGCCAAGGATATATTACATGCACCAACCCATTGTGCATTGCGCGTAAGGGACTTAAAGAGATCACATGTAGGCCAAATCAAATAATATATTCTATAATATCTTGTAACTACTTTTGTAACAACTTGATTGGTCATGGTTGAGGTTGTGGATGATCTGGAAAGTTAGCTACGATTTCCACACTCCATGAAATATGTGGGGGGATGCATGAGAATATGTAACGAGTTGGTTTTTTAGTCACTAGAAGAGAGTGATAGTGAGTGTGAATAGAAAAGGAGAAATAAAGAGTTGAGAAAGAGCTCATAGTTTAGTATTGTATCAGTTTTTGATGTTCAAAGATAATGTGTGTGAATGAAGAGAGATGTTAGCGCATGACATGTCTCTGTTCTAGTTATCATTGATGTTCCTAGAGCAGGGTTAGATATTTGTTGTCTAAGAATGTATTTAAATGCCTTTAAGTTTAATGAATGAAATCTAAAGCACACTTATCTTTTCATGTTGATGAGTTATGGTTTGAATGTCTCTATGTTTATATTATGATGCACAACAATATTATGGCAGTTCTAAATGAATGAATGATTAGTTGATGTAGATTTACTGTATTTTTTATTATTTCACATCCAACACAAGAATTATGGTATATTTGATTCTCATGGTGTCTCGGGTGATACCTTCTTCAATCCTTGAAGATTGAATATGTCAGCACCTATGAGGTTTTTGTTGGTAAATCCTATCGAACCCTGGGTATGATAAACCCTTGGAAGAACCAACAAACGATTCCATTGTCGAGACCTAAAGGTTTTGTACAAGATGTTGAAGGAAATAAATGAGATGGAAACCCTCTAGGGATGGGATACAAGACTTGGTATCTGAGAAGGAGGATGATTTCGTGTGATGAGAGACCAAAAATATGCAGATCAACCTCAAGCGGTGGAAACAAAGGTACATCTATACTGATTTACATGAAATTTTCTTTGTTGAGTTTCCTTGTTTACTATATGAGTGGATAAAGAGGTAAAAAATGATTAACACTGCCTTGGGAGCCCAAGACTTGTAGATTTTAACCTTCTACAATTAATTACTGCAAATAGATTCTTAATAAAAACATAAAATATACAATAACAAGCATACACATTACATAAATATTTTACCCTAGAAACCCAAACAAGGAAAACCATCAACCTATTTAGAGCCACACCTCTAATTATTTCATTCATCATCTTCTTCATTATTTACAATACAATATACGAGATACCGCAACATCCAAACCCCTAATCCATTGACCCATATTAGTTAAGAAACCTAATTCCTTAATCGAAATTAGAAAACCATCGACAAAAATCATGTGTTGAAAAACTGCTAAAACAGACGCAAAAAAAATGCCATTTTTTTTCGAGGGTGCTGCCCTTGAATCTCCTCACAGAGGGGCTCCCACTCCCTAATGACTCCCCCATGTGATCGACACAACACAAACATTAGCTCTGTTCGTGCAAATAATATAACACATATCCAACATTCTCCCACTTGTTGTTTTCTTTGCATACAGAGGGTTACAAGGTTACATAGTCAACAATCCAGGGAAAAAAATTCCCATAGATCCTCTACACCAAGAGAACTTCTCAATATTCACATATTTTGTTAATGAATCTGCAAAGTTCTTCAAAGTTTCCACCTTCATCAACAACACCTTTTCTTCAATCATGTCTCTCATAAAGTGATATTGAACATCAATATGCTTTGTCTTTGAATGATAAGCCCAGTTCTTCACTAGGAAGATCACACTCTGACTGTCACAATATATCCTTACAACTTGTTGTACCAATACAATACCTAAACACAATCTATGTAACCATACTACTTCCTTGCTTGCATGAGTGGTTTCCATGTATTCAACTTCTGTAGTTGAGAGTGCGACTACATACTGTCTTTTTCTCATCCAACTAATTTCTCTTCCAAACAGGTTAAACACATACCCAATGGTAGATCTTCTACGATCCATATCTCCAACCCAATCTACATTAACAAATCCATGCATGTTCAATACTCTGTCCAATATTGGTCTTCCTTAGTAGCACAATTCATATCTAGTAGTGCCATGCAAATACATGAAAACCCTCTTTACTACTGTCCAATGCTCCTTCCCCGGTTTTGACATATACCTGCTCAACAATCCCACTGCATGTGCAATGTCTAGTCTAGTACAAACCATTGCATACATCAAACTTCCAACTGCATTAGCATATGGAACATGATACATGTCCTCTTCCTCTTATTCTGTCTTTGAAAACTAATCCACATATAATTTCACACCTATAGGAATAGGAACCCTGACTGGTTTACATTCTTGCACATTAAACCTTTGCTACTTTGTCTCCACATATTTCCTTTGATTTAACCAGAGTTTCTTGTTTTTCTGATCTCTTTAAATTTCCATTCCCAAAATGAAATTTGTAGCATCAATATCCTTCATGTCAAATTTAGAGGAAAACTAAGTTTTTACATTCTGGATAATCTCCTTGTTGTTTCCTATCAACAACATATCATCCACTTACAAGACCAAATAAATAATATGATCACTGATTAATTTGAAATACACACAGTGATCCAGTCTGCTCCTTGTGAAGTCAAGTCCCAACATAAGTATCAAATTTTTTATACCACATCCTTGGTGATTGCTTTAACCCATACATCAAATTTTTAAGCTTTCATACCAACTCTTTCTTTCCCTTCATAACAAGGCCTTCTATCCACTTCATGTAGATTTATTCTTCCACATATTCATGTAGTAATTTTGTCTTCATAACCATCTGTTCTACCTCAAAATCAAAATAAACAACAACATACAAAAGAAATCTAATTGAAGTTAACTTGACAACATGAGAAAAAATATCACCAAAGTCAATTCCCTCTACTCCGGAATAATCTTTTGATACTAACTGAGATTTGTATTTCTCCACTTTTCCTTATACATTTAACTTCTCCTTAAACATCCATTTGTTGTAAATGTGATTTCTTCTAGTTGGAAGCTCCAATAGATACTAGGCCTCATTCTTGTCCAATGCTGCCATTTCTTCCATCATGGCCTTTTTCTAGAGTTTTCCATCCTTTGAATCGACTACCTCCTTAAGTTTTCTAGGATCATCTTTGGAAATAAACAAAGAAAAATTTGAGTGGAAATCAAGTGGAGTGTACCTTTCCAATTGCCTTCTTTCCCGAATGTATATCCTCAATAATGGAGTATGAGGATCTTCTTCTTCCAATTCCTATTCTTATGTAGAGTCTGATTCATTATCCTTTAACTCAAACTCTATTTTCTTTGGTTCTTCCTTCCTTGGTAGGACTTCCTTTTTGACAACATATTTTATTTCTCTAAATAACACATCTCATCTATACACTACTTTCTTAGTTTCTAGGTTCTAAATCTTGTAACCTTTCAGACCATCTTTATACCTAATAAGGATACACTTTTCAACCCTTTTATCTAGCTTACTCTTGTTTTCCTTTGGAACATGAACATATGAATCACAACCAAATACACTAAGATGTATGAGAGAGGGTTTATTACCAATCCATACCTCATGTGGAGTCTTGTCATATAGTGATGATGAGGGTGATGAATTGACCAGGTAACATGCAATAGCCACTGCCTCTACCTATAATTCCTATCCTAACCCGACACCACTGAGCATGCACCTTGATTTTTCCATCATCATCCTATTCATCCTTTTTGAAACTCCATTCTACCGAGGCATATATGGAGTAGTCTTCTTCCTTGATATACTCCACTTATTACATAATTCTTCGAATTCATTTCCGCATAATTATCCACCACTATCTATCCTCAACACCTTAATTCTATTCTCTGTCTGATTCTCTATAGGAGCCTTAAACTCTTTTAATTTGTCAAATACTTCATATTTATTCCCTAGGAAATAAATCTATGCATTCCTCGATAAGTCATATATAAATGGGACACAATACACAAATTTTCTCAGTGATGGAACCAACACAGGTCCAAACACATCACTATGCATGAACTATAAAATTCCCTCTGCTCTCATTTCACTAGAGGGGAATATTACCCGATTTTGCTTCCCATGTATGCAATGTTCACATAAATCAAAATTTAGAGAGAAGTTAGACATACCTTCAACCATACCTTTACCATGTAGTACTCAAAGGCCCTTCTCTCTGATATGTCCCAATATTTTATGCCACAACATAGTCTTTTCTCCAAAGACTATAAGAGTTTTTTCTTTTTCATATTGAATCTCAGGAACAACAAAAATGTTGCACCCATCATTAATGGTGCTTCCTAGAAAATTATACAGGGTTCCAATTCGAACTCCCTTAAACAACACCATTTCCCCCCGAACCATCATGCCCGTTTCTCTCTCAAACACTGTTACTCCCGCATCATCCATTTTTCTTACAATAATCAAAATTTTGTCCAACCCTGTGATCTGCAGAAAACAAGGGAGCGTTATAGTCCTTCCATCAATGAGCTTCAACTTGAATTTTACTTGTCCTATGATTTTGTATTTCGAGTCATCACCTAGGAAAACATCACCTCCATCATGCCTTTAATATTCGCAAAACCACTCCCTGTGAGGAGTCATATGAAAGGATGCACCTGAGTCAACCAACCATGCCTCATGATCTGCATGTGTGCTTGAAGAAACTAAGTACACATCCCCTACTTCTTCTATAAAAGGAGCATCTTCAGATCCCTTCCCTCTCTCAACAATTTTAGATCTACATTTTTTCTTGTAGTGCCCTTCTTTTCTGCATCTCCAACATACCTTTACAATTTTTTTCAGGAGATTTATATCTTCCCTTATATTTAGATCTCCCACTTGAGGACTTAGATCTATTTCTTTCCTAGGAATGTCCTCTTGCAAAGAAGGAATCTGTTCTCTTTTCTTCCATGTTTTTCCATCTCATCTCCTTCGACAACAAGGATGAAACCATTTCATTTAAACTTAAAGTATTTTTATTACTACCTATGGCCACAACCAGACCATCACATGAGTCTGGTAAAGAGAACAATAAACTAATACACTTATCTTTGTCAGAAATATTAATATCAATAGATAATAATTGACTTACCACTGCATTGATGGTGTTTAAATGCTTTGTCACTAAGTCTCGATCTTTCATCCTCATGAACAATTTATTTACCAGGGACTTAGACTAATACAAATCCCCTAACTTATTCAATAAATCCTTGGTTGTATGACATGTTTAGTAATATTGAATCTGAGAGACACAACCTTATTGTACTCTTTTCCTTTCTATCCAACTTTTCCCAGTCTTCCGCTGACATTCCTATAGGTGCAGTCCCTAGATCCACAACAATCCACTGATATTTTTCCACCAACATATTTTCCATCTTGAGATTCCACAGCTCAAAACTTTTCCCATTAAATTTCTTGATCTCTATTTTTTGAACTACTTGCCATTTCTTTGCACTTGAAGAATCAATACTGCAGAGCTCCCACTGTAACAAGGTTTATCAAAGACCGAAGACAAACCCCTAACCACAAAGGTGTCCAAATGAAGCCAATGATTTCTCTAATACCAAATGTATATTTTAACCTTGTACAATTAATTACTGCAAATAGATTCTTAAAAAAAACATAAAATATACAATGGAACAAATATACATTACATAGAGATTTTAACCTGGAAACCCAAACCGAGAAAACCAAAAACCTGTTTAGAGCCACATCTCTAATTCTATTTTTCACCATATTCTTCATTGTTTATAATAAAAAATATATAGGATCTTGCGACATCCAAACCCCTAATCCATTGACCCATATTAACTAACAACCCTAATTCCTTAGCCGGAATTAGAAAACCATCGACAAAAACCATGTGCTGAAAAATCGCTAAAAATAGAAGAAAAAAAAATTCCAAAACTAAAATGTTTTTCGGGGGCACTACCCCTAAACCGCCCTACATGCCTAGAACAATGTAGACACTAGTTTTGGTAATGAAAATAATATAACACATACCCAACAAGAATCATTAGTGTGGGACCATAATATGGTCAATAGAATGAAATCTATGGATAATAAGTGGGCTAGAGAAGTTGACTTTTGGTTCGACGGGGTTAAGGAAGGGTACACCATTGAGTTTTCTATTAAGTGTAGTGAATTCTTCAGTGCTATTGTAAGGAATATTGTCTTTGACCCTAGAAGACGACAATTGGAAGATATTACTTTATGGATTAAGATGTTGTTTGTAGAAAAGGGGATAATGCACATGAATCCTTATAGGATGGTTGAGTAAACCCCCCTCACATGAAGGGGGGTGTTGTAATGCTATTTAACACCTAATAATTAGGTTATTATCACCTAAAAATAACCTAATATCTAGGTGATTATCCCCTAGAAACCCCTCATTTTAACCCTTAAAACCTACCAATTTTTCCTTGGGTTTTCAGTTGAGTTTCTTTTCGCTCACCCATTGCCTTCATTAAAAGAGTGTACGAAAGAGGTTCGATCACCCCTACCTTCATTAAAAGAGTGTATGAAAGAGGTTCGGTCACCCCTGCCTTCATTAAAACAATTACCATAGGGTTCAGTTGCATTTTTATTTCATTGGGGGAGTGACCAAAGGGTTTGGTCACCTTTTTCCTTCATTGAGGGTGCGATCAAAAGGGTTGGTCGCCCCCTATGGCTTGCCAAAGAGTGATTAGAGGGTTTAGTGACATTTTTCCTTCATTGGGGGAGGAACCAAAGGGTTTGGTCACCTTTTTCCTTCATTGAGGGTGCGACCAAAAGGGTCAGTCACTCCCTATGGATTGCCAAAGAGAGGATGATCGCTATGTTTGTGTGTATAGGTCATGACCGAGACTAGAAACTCCTATTTTTGGATTTGTTTTCAACATATCAGATCTCCCACTGATTTCTTGGGGTTTATCATTGATAAGGATTCCATTATGAGATTGAGAATCTTATCCTAATATGGATTTATCCCTAAAGCCCTATAAGAATCAAGCCATTTCCCATGGGAAGGACGAGGAAAGAGCTAACAAGGATACTATGGTGATTTGGTTGCAAGACTCAGGAAAGGAGCTTGGAAGGAGATCATTGCATCATATTCTCATTTTTAATTGGTAATATTTCTTCTTTGATTAATATAATACATACTGAATGTTTCCCTCTATCTATTTTTTCATACAAGTTTATGTATTCATTGGTAGATAATTAGTATAATTATGTGTTATGATATGCTATTAGATCTATTGTCAATTCATGCACGATTTCTTTGATCGTTGGGAGGATTTCATATTATTTGTAGGTTTTCATGTATGAATAAGATCTAGGAACATCCTTATTTTATGTATCTATTCCTTTCTTAGGCGCTGGTAGAACCAAAGGGTGCTCAACTCCTGCAAGGTGCAAAATCCCTACAACATATTGGTGACCATACTGGGGAAGTTTTTCTCCATGTATTAATCCCCTTAGATTGTTGAATTTTTGAATCTTATTTCTAAATATATCTGCCCTTTTAAGTTCTCTTGTTCCATCCACACCATTTCCCCACTCTTTTCCGAGTCTTGTTGAAAAAACCCATATCCTATATCTGTCAGATCTCGTCCAGATCCACCATTTTTTCACTTTCCAGGTTTGGTCACCCTTTCCCTGTGTACACAGAACGACAAAGTTCTTCGGTCACACATTTTTCTCTATAAGGTAGAAAGAAAACTCCTTCACTCACACATGTTTTTCTATAAGGGAGCGACCATACCTTCTCTTAAGTTAACCAAGAGTGACCGGAACTTCTGGTCGCCCTTTCTCTCTTCACAGGGAGCGACCAATTGCTTTGTCTCCCTTTTTAGGGAGTGACCATTATCATGAGACTCATTTTTGAAGAGTTATCCTCCAAAAATACCATTCATATCTGTTTGTTGTAGCCTCTTCAACACTCCAGATCCACCTTGGATCTGCCTTAGATTTCTTGCTATAAATTTTACAATTTTTTGTGAAATGTTTTGCAATTTTTTCCTCTCTTTCTGTATGCCAATTATATGTCATATTATTGCACTTATTTTTGAATTATTCTAACCAAAACTCTCTACCTTGGCTTCCTCAATTAGTCTACAGATCCTTGGCATCTCCCTGAAAGATTATTTGGAGAGATTTCTCTTTGATTGTTTTCCCACTCTTGCTTTGATTGCTTTGAGTGTTGATTTCTTTTTAGTCATTTTGAATAATTTTTTCAATTTTGAAGCCTTGATTTTTGCGTGTTTCAATTTGGGATCTTTTCTTTCTTCCTTATCTACTTTTCAATGCATTACACATTGTATATTGAAAGAAAAGAAATAGAAGGAATTACTTTCAAATTGCAATTACTTGAAAATAAAAAGAGAAAGTATATAATTTTGTTGGCGTGTTTTCAAAAGTAGCTTAGGAAAGTTGTTTTCTTTCAGATTTCAAAAAATTCATTTCATCAGTTGGAATTGTTCTCCATTTAATTGAAAATAAAATTAAGATTGCATGCTATTGAGTTCTTAGTTGTCATTTTAAATGAGTAAATAACTCCCCTCCCTTATTTAGCTAGCTTTCATTGAAAAGGAATTATTGCATTGCATCATTCTCTGCACCTTTTTGGAGTTGAGCCCTTTACACATCACTAGTTTCACTAACACACCCTTGCATAAACCAACAACCATAAAATCAAGCGTCTAATAAAATTGATCTAGAAACTTTTGTTTTTAGGGCCTATACATCAACAATATATCAGGATAGAGATTTGGAATAGGCTGTGAGGTGAACTCTCCAAAAAAACTAAAATCAACTTAGAATCTTGCGATCGGGAGAGAAAATCCAATTTTCATATAAGCGTATCTGGTACCCCCCTCTAACATAGCGGATAAACACGAAGTCACATGCGGGAGAGCAAAGGATATTACCCCTCCGAGGATTAACCAAACATAGTGGAATACTATTATATTTGGTGTTCTTTCTGAGAATCAACTGTTTTCATTTGTTCTAAGAACTTCATGAATCCTGAATCTGTTCGGGGTCCTTTGGAGCTTCTTCTAGTCCTCTTGTTCTCAATCCTCTTGAAGAATTTTGTATTTGACATCCTACCCATACTTTCATACTCGAATGTTGACTATACCCTCCTGAAGGATGACTATGAATTGGTAACCTTAGTGGCTGTTATCGAACAAATCGGTAGGTGTGGAAACTAACTGATCTCCCTAGATCCACCTAGATCTAGAACAAAACACTCCAGAACATGACGCTTTCCTTAAGTTTTAAATATTGAATTTACTAACTAAAGAGGGATAGGTGACATACTGTTTAAACGCCTCTTCCTCTTGCTATTGCCATCCTAGCTTCGTTCCAACGCTCATACAATGGTGAACCTGCAAAAGAACGCAACCAACCAAAGTGATAGTAATAGCATAAACTCAATATAAACCTATGTATGTGATCAATGAATCATACAATAAAAAACAACAAGATTTATAGGAAATAATCATATTACTGTATCATATTAAATGTGAAAGAGAGATTACAACCATGGCCTTGATGTCGTAAGGTCCCTTCCAATTGTCCTTCGTTCCCCACACACTTTCACTCCAAGAATTCTGAGAGCACAGATTTGATAATATTCACAATCTATCTTGACAAAGGCAAAACTCAAAACCACTCTAACCAAGCTAATAATTCCAAGCCAAATCCAACTTAAGCTAATTCGAAAAGATCCAAAGCTAAATTTCTCCATGAGAGCTCCCGTCCTTTTATAAGTTGAAGAGGATAAGGTGAGGAGGTTAGGATGATCCCACTAAATCATGAAAGTGAGTAAGATCCAAACCATTCAGATGCCACCTCACCATGGAAGTTTCTCCTTCTAGAAGATTCGAGAAAACACTCATTTTTCCCACGTGTAAGCATTCTCGCACCCGCCTATATAACAACCTATGAACATCCTCTTTAATAGGGTTTTTACAAAGGAAAATGCAACTTCTTTTCTCAGGAAAAGTTCTTCTCCCTTCTCTCTTCAGGAACTCAGGCCACTGACCCCTCTGAAGGCAACAGATAGGTTTACATCATTAACAGTCATAGGGATGACTAAAATAATGTGTAACAGAGAGCCCCCCAAAGTATGAAGTTAGAACAGAGTGATAGCTGAAATACTTTATCGAGTGTGTGTAGGGAACAAGGAACAGTCGGTCGGAAACCTGCCAACAAACAAGGAAATACAGTACAATAATATATCATCACTGACGTAGGCATTCCCATACTCAAAATACAAATGACCCAGAGCATAAATGCCGACATGCGAAGATCCATGTCAAGTAAGACAGGTCATGGCCACCAAACATACATTGTGGATCCATGCCATTATGACTCAAATCTGAACATAGCCACCAAAAATACACTGTGGATCTATGTGTTAAAGAATATAATTTGAAAATAGCTACGAGACATACAATGTGGATCTATGCAACAGTACAAACTGAATATACTCCAACGCAACCTGAATCTTTTAGAAAAGATTCAGGGTCTTCATCTCCACCACTCTATAGTACGAATCTAACCATGTGAATACATGTGCTGAAGTCGAACATGGTAGAAACCACTTGATTATCGATCATTAATGAATACCATTAACAAGTGAGAGGGAAATCACCATTAATGTCAATGACTCCCAAGGTAATCTAGTACAATCCAATGAATGTGAATCAATGAGTTGAGGTCGAACACTCGACATAATCTCTCAATCAAAGGTCAATAATGAAAACCCACTGTCGAAAGCGAGGAAACCTACCATTGAGGCATGCAAGTTCCAAGGTACCAATTGGTTTCTAAGTCTAATTCCTAGATAATGAGTTGAAGTCGACAGGAAAAGACTCGTCACAGGAGGGACTTAATGTATTCCACATCAATGACACGAAACAAGTAACAAGATTTGATGTAGATCAGAGTAACAAATGATTCAGGACTGACTCAGGGATGGCCGACGCAATAGAAGGATTAAAGACTGCAGAAATGACCGACGCAATAGAAGGATTAAAGACTGTAGAAATGGCCGATGAAATAGAAGGCTTTTCAGGTTGGACATATTTTTGAACATATTGATGACACGCCAACTGTCTTGGAAAATACTGACTCAACAATAGGGATCACATACCAATTTGTAATCTTATAAAGGAGTATGATCAAGAGACAAGTGGATTTTCCAACCTAGACACAAGGCGAGTGAAAGGGTGTCATGTTCAAAAGTGACTCTTCCATGGAATACAGGTTTAGACACAATTCTTTCCCAATTTTCCCCCCACCATTTCTGGTGAGTACCTCTTTATTTTTATGCAAGCTTGAGGAGGATAACATATGCTTGTAATGTAATCTCATCCTTTGGACGAGTCCCTCGGAGTATGTTTAACGAATCCTAGGAAGGAGTGGTTCAGTCCCATATGGGCCTTTCGATGTTTGTTTTACGAGTCCAAAGATAGAAAACTCAAGGGTTTTTCATGTTTTGAGAGTCTGAAAAACACTTAAAGAAAACTCTCTCAGTTCCTTTTTCGTAAAATAGTTTGACAGGACCGAAAAAGTGATAAACTATCACCCATCGAATGTTTTATTCAAATACTTTTATGAGCGTGAATAGAACAAGGTTGCTCGACAATCTTTTCATGTTTAGAGAGTCTGAAAAGAGCTTAAAGGGAACTCTAGTGGGTTCCTTTTTCATAT
This sequence comes from Picea engelmannii, assembly GCA_009831015.1. Classification (NCBI taxonomy): domain Eukaryota; kingdom Viridiplantae; phylum Streptophyta; class Pinopsida; order Pinales; family Pinaceae; genus Picea; species Picea engelmannii. The sequence goes on along the minus strand of ML781461.1, from coordinate 336,407 downwards.
AACCTTTACGAGTCCGAAAAAGTGATAAAAGTATACTCGGTTGCATTCTCACGTATTTACGAGCATAAGAAAGAACAAAGACTAAGATCGGTAACTTATTCTCATGTATTTACGAGCATGAGAAAGAACAAAGACTAAGCTCGGGATTGTTTTCATTTTTACGCAAGCTTTAAAACAAAACAAAACTATGCTTGGGATAGATTTTAATTTTTACACAAGCTTAAAAACTAAACAAAACTATGCTTGGACCTGGTTTCATTTTTACACAAGCTTGAACCAGAGGAAACTATGCTTGAGGTAGGTGGTTTCATTTTTACACAAGCTTGAACCATAGAAAACTATGCTTGAGACTTTCCAACGCATGGTTGGTACTTAGCCCCCAGCTTAAGAAACTAGTGGCTCTACTTCAGCATGAAGTGTAGAGGCTGACAGTATTGCCCCCCCAAGCTTCGTTTCATCCACAAAAAAGGTGTAAGAAATGAAGCTTCAAATACTAGATGAAGGACTTGACTCAAACAAAGAGGGGTAAAACTATTTCATTTTTTAACGAGCTTGACACAGAAACAAGAACTATGCTCATAACCTCTGTTTCATTTTTTAACAAGGTTGCCATAGAGACGAAAAAAATATCTTCGTAAGCGGTTTCATTTTTTAACGAGCTTGAAATCAAAAAATCATGCTCAAAGACCTCTGATTCATTTTTTAACGAGGTTTCCTTAGAGACGCAAAAACTATCCTCGGAGTCTTATTGATCATGGATTCCAAGAGGACAATGCTCCGGAAGGAGACCATGTCAAGGGACAAAACTCGTTCATGGCTTCCAAGAGGTGTTTGTTGGAAGGAGGAAACACACTCTGGAAGGACACCATGTCAAGGGTCGTGACAGGAGTAAAGAGATCAGGCTCTAACAACCCTATCGAAGAGATCACCATGTCAACTACTGGATCTAAGTCATTAGAAGTTGAAGCCATGGGCGACAACGCCACATAATTGACCTGTGGTGGGGGCAATACCATTTGCATATAAGAACCATTTAGGGAGGCAATATAGGCGGGGTTAATGAATGAAAGTTGATCAACAGTCACAACCTGTCCATCGTGAGGGAAAGATATCACAGGAAAAAGAGTAGACACGATAGCTTTCATGGCATAGACATAATCTCGCCCAATGAGTAAAGAAAAATCCAAGGGGTCTTGGACTACCATGACGTCAATAAAGATAGTTTTCCCTCCCAAAGTTACAGGAAACTGAGGAAGGGTCCCTAAAGGTTGACTGGTTCTTCTGTTAAAAGATAACAGATTTTGCATAACCGGTGCAAGTGGAGGACAACCCAAAGCTTGCCAAGCAATAGAGGACAAAATACTAACAAATGAACCTTCATCTATCAATGTTTGAGGAACGTCCCGACCACAAACCTGTACTTTAATATAGAAAGGAATGTAAGAGGGAAGACAAGGTCTAGTTAGCACACCCCAATCAAAACAGATGGCCTCATTACTTGGAGGGGGTCTCACGGAAGAAAGAGGAATACCCCCCGACACGACAGAGTCCATATCAACGAGAAAAATGTGGGCAGTATCGCGTTTACTCTTGAGCGAGAGAGTAGGATTGACCAATGATGGGATCGAATCGACCACTTGGGTTGCATTCTCCAAGGGGAGAATGGGGTCGATAGGTGGAAACAGATCAACCACTTGGGTGACACTCTCTAACGGGAGAGTGGGATCGATCGAGGATGGGATCAGATCGACCACTTTGGTTTCCCTCTCTGAGGGGAGAGAGGGATTGACCGAGGATGGTATCGGATTAACCACTTTGTCAACTGGTTCAACAAAGGATGTGACCAGATTGACCACTTGATCAACCAGACTGACCGATGGGGGAACCAGATTGATCATTCCATCAACTACAGGTGGGTTGAGAGAAAGATCACGATAAGCAGCTGGAAGTTGAGGCTGTGAAATAGTCATGTCTTCTAGGAATTTTGAGGCTTCGTCCATACAAGAACAAAGGTGAGTGAGATGAATCCCTTTGCATAACATACATGGGAACTTGGCTCTACTTTTCTTCTTCCCAACTGTATCATGACTAGTTGACGGGAGATCATCAACATGTTGTTCAGAGGCTGATGATATGGGTTGGCGAGGGTGTGTAGACCATACTTCTATAACCCTGGTTAGACCCGAGTAATCCTTAAGAAGATGGCTACCCTTGCAAAGTCTGCAAGGGTACTTGGGATTATGGGTTGTTTGGGTGATCTTGACATCATCAACACTCCCAACACGAGTAACAGTAACTGGTTGTTTTCCAACATGTTTAGCAATGGTTGGAGGTTTTGACCCTTGTTTATCTTTCTTCTTCTTCTTATTCACCAGGTTACTAGCTTCAGAACTTTCACTCGACGAAGAAGATGAAACGGAAGGAGACCTTGCAAGTGAAAAAGGTGAAGAAGACCTTACTGGTGAAGAAGGTGAAGGATCAACATGAGGTTTATGCTCTTGGGGGGAAGTTCTTGTGACTGAAGCACTAACTGCATTTAGGATTACCTAAGTGGAAAACAACCATACCGGTAATCCAATTGTGAGACCTGGAAGGCTCAAAGTAGTGATGTGAGGAGGACCAATGTTTCCATAAGAAGGAAAAACAAAAGGTTCACCTAGAGCAGGGGTTCCTTCATTAGTCATTCTGGGAACTGACGCCATTAAATAAATATCCAATCTAGAGTCCTCTAAGGAAAACAAACAACACACGCTAAAAATCTAGTAAGAAAGCAAGCAAACAAAACCTTCTCACAATGAATGCACTAGTTGGTGATGAAATCTAATGTCGCGGGAACAATGTAAGAAGAGGATGAGATAGAGTGGGTGGAAAAGTTACGTTGACGACCTACTTAATGGACTTACACCCTGGTGCAAGCTCCCACACATAATCGTGGGTATACCCTCCAAGGAGCCCGAGTGAGTTTGGCCAACATCGATTCTAGGTACCGTGAAGACTTGCCCCTCCACAGTCACCTCATGTAAAGAACCTATAGAGATAGGCCACTAAGGTTACCAATTACTACAATGATGCCTGGGGAAAAAGTCGACAGTCCGATCCACACGCAAGGGCAGGGTATCTAGCCTGAAATCAACTTGAAAGGCTTCCACTCATCATTGTGGGTATACCTTCAAATGACCCCCATAATACACGCAATCCCTACACCAAGACCAACAAAGCAGGGTGAGTAACTCTGCCAGTCTCAATGCGACCTCTTGATTGACCCTTGTGTTAGAAGGGATTCCTAGGAAAAAATGTAATAAGTGGATTTAACCGCTCCCTAACTCAAGATTCTATGTTTGTTTGCAACTTTGGAAAGTTATCTTTCACACCTATTCCAAAGCCCTATAACTAATCTAATGTAGGTTTGCTACCAGAAAGTATAAAAAATGTCTAATCAATTTTTATAAGCACTTTATTTTATGGTTGTTGTTACTCAAGAGGAAAATGGCATGGACAATATGGTGTTTTGACCGACTAGAAAATTATGCAAAGAGATGAATATGCAATCTTTTCATTTCGATGAAAGCTATGTTACGAGAAGGAGAAAACATTTATCATTCCCATACGCACGATGTCCCAAAATTTATTAAACTCACAAATATAAAGATTCTCAAGAAATGAGAAAAAGAGACTGTACACCAATGCATGATTTTTCATAATTTAAGACCAAAAAATGCCAATAATCATGCAATTTCGCTACTTCAAATGCAAGGATGACCCCAATCTAATATAAAGCAAGAAATTAAATATTTTTGTTTAAAAAATTTCACTAAAAGCAATAATAAACTTTGTTAAAACAAAGAAACCCAAACCAAAAGTTTTCTTTTAGAGAGAACTATTCAAAAGAAATCTGATCTTTCCCGAAACAATTCTAAAGAAAACACACGCTTTGTAATTGAAAGAAAATCAAATAAAGAGACTAATCCTTCAAAACCAAACAAAGCAAAGATGGCTAAAAGAAACTCAAAGAATGTCAAGCAGACTGTAAACAAATCAATATAGGCTCCAAAAGTTCAATCTAGCTGATCAAAGAAAAACTGGACATCAAAATATGACAAGACCCAATCCAAAAAAGTTTACAAACAAGTTCGCAGCCTAGCAGTAGAGTACAGTGCAAGAATTAGGTATTCTCGCAGGCTAGACATTGGTAGGGTGCGAGAAGTTTTCACTGGATCTAACAGCAGGGTGTGAACATCAATGATTCTCGTAGGCCACAGAGAGGTACAGTGCGAGAATGTCTGTAATCAAAGAAAATTTTGAAAAAGGACAAGGAATCTAAGTGAACTTCTAGATCCAGAGAGTCTGGATGGATGTCCCACAGACTCATAAACCAGAAAACAAGCAATCAAAGCAAGGGAAACTAGACTAACTAGGAAACAATCTGTTCCCCAGTATGGTCGCCAATTTTGTTATCGGACAAATTGGTAGGTATGGACACTAACTGATCTCCCTAGATCCACCTAGATCTATAAAAAAACACTCCAGAACATGACACTTTCCTTAAGTTTTAAATATTGAATTTACTAACTAAAGAGGGATAGGTGACATACCATTTAAATGCCCCTTCCTCTCGCTATCGCCATCCTAGCTTCGTTCCAATGCTCATACAATGATGAACCTACAAAAGAACGCAACCAACTAAAGTGATAGTAATATCATAAACTCAATATAAACCTATGTATGTGATCAAGGAATCATACAATAAAACACAACAAGCTTTATAGGAAAGAATCATATTACTGTATCATATTAAATGTGAAAGAGAGATTACAACCATGGCCTTGATGTCGTAAGGTCCCTTTCAATTGTCCTTCATTCCCCACACACTTTCACTCCAAGAATTCTGAGAGCACAGATCTGATAATATTCACAATCTATCTTGACAAAGGCAAAACTCAAAACCACTCTAACCAAGCTAATAATTCCAAGCCAAATCCAACTTCAGCTAATCCCAAAAGCTCCAAAGCTAACTTTCTCGATGAGAGCTCCTCTCATGTTATAAGTTGAATATTATAAGGTGAGGAGGTTAGGATGATCCCACTAAATCATGAAAGCGAGTAAGATCCAAACCATTCGAATGCCACCTCACCATGGAAGTTTCTCCTTCTAGAAGATTTGAGAAAACGCTCGTTTTTCCCACGTGTAAGCATTCTTGCACCCTATCTATAGAGAAACCTGCAAAGCTCTCACAACCCAGCTATAGTGAAACCTATGAGAATCATGCATTCTCGCACCCTACCTATATAGCAACCTGTGAACATCCTCTTTAATAGGGTTTTTACAAAGGAAAATGCAACTTCTTTTCTCAGGAAAAGTTCTTCTCCCTTCTCTCTTCAGGAACTCATGCCACTGACCCCTCTGAAGGCAACGGATAGGTTTACATCATTAATGGTCACAGGGATGACTAAAATAATGTGTAACAGTGGCCATAATCCTTAGGGTCTATACAGGAGGTGACGACAAAGGGGAGTATTCGTTGTACTTGGGTCAGACGTTGGTCAAACTCAGTCGAGCTCCTTGGAGGGTCACCCGCGGATACCTCCATAAGGGGAATTGCACCTGGGTGTAAGTCCATTAAGAAGGTTTCCAACGTAACTGGTCCACCCACTCCATCCCAACCCATTCTCATATTGTTTTTATGATGTTGGATTTTATCACTAGTAAGTTCATTATGAGAAGTTATTGGTTTGTTTGGTTTGCTTCCTAGATTTTCTAGCACGTGTTGTTTTTTTCTTAGTGGACCTTAGGGTTGAGTATGTATCTATGGCATCAGTTCCTGGGTATACCAATGAAGGGATTCATTTTCTAGGGATACCATTTGTTTCTCCTTCTACGATACTTGTTGGTTCACCTTACATTGCAACTTCGACTCTTCCTGGTCTCACGACTGGGTTATCGGTTTGGTTATTTTCCACTCCGGTGAATGTCAATGCTCCTAGTGCTTCATTTGTAAACACTCCACCCCTGGATCATCAAACTCATGTTAATCCTCCACCTTCTTCTCCTGTAGGTTCTTATTCCCATTCTTTTTCTTCACCTAGTGAAATCTCTACAACTAGTAACCAAGAGGACAATAAGAAAAAGAAACGAAAGATTAAGAAGAAGAAACATAAGAAAGAGGGAAAGATTCCAACCACTATAGGACTGTAACATACCCAACCAACCACATGCTGGGGCATGCTACCTACAAGCCCACCCTTGGATTTCGTACTCTTACCGATACCTTCTTTAATTAATAAGAACGCATAAGATACAAGATTTAGCGACATGCACAACAATATCCAGCAAGCATGCATAATCTAAGATTTAGTTAAACAATAATTAAAATACACAGAGGAATACATTAATACATAGATAATAACATCACAACAGAGAGAACTTATCTTTATAAAAAGGCAACACCAACTGGTTGCAGACCAAGGACGTTCCACCCAACCGTAGACACCACTACTCCAAATCTCAACAACAGTGTCACACCCGAGCCAGGGCTATGAATCCACAAGGACGGTTCTAGAGTGTACTTGGGTTCCCAAACCAGTCAGCTCTCAATATCTCATAGGTTTCCTAGCACCCACAACAATCCAAGTATCCATCTCTCTTCCATCTAGCCTGTACCACCCAAGAGAATGGACCTCCACCCTTCTCTGCCACACAGTCCCTTAGGTAGTCCTTCTCCTTTTTCCAGGGCCTCCAACACAGTTGGTCCAGTATCTCAATGATGAAACTCTCAGGACTTGCAGTTGTGAGAAAAACAGGGCACATGCCAACACATCTTAGACACGGAGGCCCCAATTCATGGCTGGATTGCACCAACGACCATTACAACCAACTATCCTGTGGCTAATATTCAACAGTTCGGTTCCCTTTCCCAAGCCAAGACACAAATTTGGGTGGATCAATGAATGTGTGAGTGAGTGCATGAAAGTGCGTGAGGGAAATGAATGAACGTATAGGAAAATCAACGAACAAGTCATCAGTCGAACCCCCCCCCCCCCCCCCATCAGACTAGAGGTGGGTTTAAGTAACTTCATGGGGAATCAAGAACCTACTGGCCTTCCCCAAGAAGCTCACGTAACTGATCCCCTCCCTTAGGAAAAAAAGGTAATTAACATAGGAATAAACACTTATCCCCTCAAGCCCCCTCTCTTGTGGAATCATAGCCCCCTATAACTCTAGTCCTTATCTGTCTAGCAGCCAACCATGTATTTATTATTAATAATGATAAAAAACATTACATGTCTTGGGAACACTAGCCTTTTAATAATTGTTTGGGCACCTTGGCCTCTCAGCATTGTAACAATACATTATTTAAAATGGTGGTTCAAAACCTGGGACGTTACATCCCCTCCCCCTTATTTTGGCACTGTCCTCAATGCATATACAAAATAGAGATCAAAATCTCAAATTTGTTCAAAAATCCGCGGGTACTCTGCCCACATGGCATCTTCATGCTCCTAGGTAGCATCTTTAGGACCGTAGTAGGTCCACTGAACTTTTACCATCTCTATAAATTGATTTCGGAGCATTTTGACTTTTCTGTCCAATACCCACACTGGCTAAACCTGAAATTATCCCTCCGTCTCTACCTGAATCAGATGCCAATCAATAACATGGTTAGGGTCATGTACACATTTATTTAGTAAAGATACATGAAATACATTATGCACATTCATGGAAGCAGGAAATGCAAGCATGTATGCAACTGGCCCTGTTCTGTCCAATATTTCAAATGGACCACATAATCTGGATGCCAACTTTGTACAACTACCCAATTTCAAAGATATTTTCTTGGGATTCACTTTCAAAAGTACATTCTCCCCTACTTTAAATTCTCTATCTATCCTATTCTTTTCTGCATAAAATTTCTGTCTATCCTGAGCTTCCTTTAAATTCTTCTTGATCTTAACCACCTAGTCTTCCATGTCCTTGAGCAACTCTGACCCAAGTACCACTCTATCTGCTGGGTTGTCCCAGCTTACTAGAGTATCACATTTCCTACCATACAAGGCTTCAAATGGGCTCATTCTTAATGAATCTTGATACCCATTATTATACGCAAACTCAACCAAGTGTAAGTAATCTTCCCACTTAGATGGCTTATCCACCATGTACATTCTCAACATGTCTTCAATTATTTGATTGACCCTCTCTGTTTGCCCATCTGTCTGGGGATGATATGTTGTGCTAAAGTTTATATTTGTGCCAAATCCTTTAAATAATCCCCTCCAGAAATTGGAGGTAAACTTTGTATCTTTGTTCGAGACAATTGTCCTAGGTATCCAATGCAACCTAGCAATTTCCTTCATGAAAATTTCTGCAATATTAGCCACTGTATGTGTTGTCTTCATAGGCACAAAATGAGAAGCCTTTGTTAATTTGTCAACCACCACCATGATTGAATCATGTTGCTTATTCGTTCTGGGTGATATTGTGATGAAATCCATGGTAATCACTTTCCATTTATTCTTTAGGATTGGCAATGGCTGTAACAAACCTGCTGGGTGCCTATGCTAAACCTTCACCTTCTGACATTCCATACATCAAGCGATGTAATCAACAAAATCTTTCTTCATTCCTAGCCAAAAGAACTGGCTTCTTACTGCTGTAATTGTTTTCTGGTAACGGGGATGTCCAGCATAAGGAACATCAAATTCCTCAGTTCTCCTAAGCTAGGAACATAGATTCTATTTTTATGCATGAGTAATCCGTCTTCCCTTATCTCATACTCCTTTATTTTCTGTTGTACATTTCCTTGCTCTAAGTTTTCCTTTACCTGTAGGTAATGCTGATGTGTAACAAGACCATCTAAAATTCTTCTCTTCAAGTCTGACTGATGCATACTGACAATAGTAGCATGCATGAGATGCACTCTTCTACTAAGCACATCGATGTTGGGGATGCGTTATATTCTTTGCATGTGTGTGTGTGGGCGCATCAGATTCAACAAATGCGTTTGACGATCCCTCTAGTAGTGCTCTTTGTGTCGTGTGCATCAGATGATTTCCTAGGGGGGTCCCAGGGGGGGGGGAAGGAATGCATCCCCTGGTTATGCGCAACATACAGTGATGGGCATTAGCCCGAGGCAATGCCCCAATTTTTTTTTTTGGGCGGTTTTTGCTATTTTGAGCGGATTTTACTATTTTTATTGATTCTCTAAATTAATCCTGGATTAAGGGATTAGGGTTTTGGTATCTACAGAATACCTAAAATCATCGTATATACTGTATGGTGAATGGTGAAATTCGATATAATGAATATAAGAAAGGTTTTCCCAGTTGAGGGTTTCCAGTATAAAATATCTGTGTACTCTGCGTATGAGCCATTGATCAAATTATGTTTTTCTTAAGAATCTATATGCATTTCTTTACTTCACAGTTTTAAAACTTACATATGGTATCAGATCTCGTTTTTGGCTTCAAAGGGATGCCTTTGTTATTGAGGGTTTGGCTCGGTCTTGATATATCAAGTTTATCTTATGTCTGTGATAAACCTGGGTTTAGTGGGAGCTTTTGCAGGGGTGATTTGAGTGCAGAAAGAGGAATGGAAAGTTCTTCTAGAATCGAGATAAAGAAGTTCAACGGTAAAAAAATTGAGCTATGGAAGTTGAATATGGAGGACCTTCTTTTAGACAAAGAATAATGGATCGTTGTGGATCTTGGTACACAGCCTACTGGTACACCATATACTAACACACATGCTACTGGTACACAACCTACTAGTACACAAACTACCAGTACACCACCTACTGGTATGTCGAAGGAAGATTGGGAGAAGTTGGACAGAAGAGCAAGGAGTACTATTCGACTCTTCTTGGAAGATTTAGTGTTGTTGAATGTCTCAAGAGAATCTACAGCCAAGGAACTATGGGATAAGTTGGGTAATTTGTATCAATCAAAGTCCCTGGTAAACAATTTGTTTCTTCAAAAGAAGATGTATCATATTAGGATGGAAGATGGAGATTCTGTGACAGAACATATAAATGCCTTTAATACTATGGTAAGTCAACTTGTCTCTATTAATATTACAATTGCAGAAGAAGATAACTGTATTACTTTGTTATGTTCTTTGCTAGACTCTTGGGATAATATGGTTGTAGCAATAGTTAGTACCACTCAATCTACATTGAAGTATGAGGATGTAGTTGCATCCTTGTTATATGAAGAGATGAGGTAGAAAAGCATGGATGGTCATAACACATATGCTTTATTTGTAAGAGGCCGTACCCAAGACAGGAATCCTGGTAAGTCTTCGGGGCGGAGATCTAAATCTATAGGTAGATCTAAGTCTCTAGGAAAATATTTGAGGAAATGATGTAAGTGTGGCAAAACAGGACATTATAAGAAAGATTTCAAGTCTAAGAAGGTTGAAAAACCAAAGGGATCTGATAGTACCTCTTCCACATAGATGAAAACCTCCACTGAAGAAGGAGGTGATGTTTACTTGGCATCTACAGGTACACATGGAGACCATGATGTATGGTTGATCGACTCAGGTGTGTCATACCACATGACTCCTCACAGGGAGTGGTTCTCTGAATATGGAAAATATGATGGTGGTGATGTATTCCTAGGAGATGACTTGACAACAAAAATCATGGGACGTGGAAGGGTTAAGTTGCTGCTAAAATATGGAAGGATTAGAAAACTCCCTGGGGTACTTCACATTCCAAAACTAGCCAGGAACCTAATATCTGTAAGCAAGTTGGATGATGTAGGAGTGAATACTATATTTGGAAAGAACACTTGCAAGATGGTATGAAGAGAAATGGTGTTAATGAGGGGAGTTCGATGTGGAACTCTATACAAGTTTTTGGGAAGCACTTAAACTAATGGGTGCAATAGTTCTGTTGTCCCTGAGAAGAGAAATGAAGGAGACAAGATCAATATTGTTCCAGAAAAGAAGACCATGCTGTGGCATCAAAGACTGGGGCATATTGGAGAAAAGGGCCTTCGAACACTACACGGTAAAGGTATGGTTGAAGGCATGGATAATTGCACTTTGGATTTTGATTTCTATGAACATTGTAATAATGGTAAACATAATCAAGTAAGATTCCCATATGGTGCTACAAGAGCAAAGGGGATCTTAGAGTTGATACACAGTGATGTGTTTGGACCTGTGCCTGTTCCATCACTAGGTAAGTCTGTGTATTATGTTTCATTCATAGATGATTTCTCAAGGAACACATGGATTTATTTTCTTAGAAAGAAATATGAGGTATTTGATAAATTTAAAGAGTTTAAGGCTATGGTAGAAAATCAGACAGAGAAGAAAATAAAGGTATTGAGAACAGATAATGGTGGAGAATTTTGCGAAAATGAATTCGAAGAATTATGTAAGAAGTATGGTATAGCAAGGAAGAAGACTACTCCATACACTCCTCAATAGAATGGATTTGCAGAAAGGATGATCATGAAACTGATGGAAAAATCAAGGAGCATGCTCAACGGTGCCGAGTTAGGACAAGAATTTTGGGCAGAGGCAGTGGGTACAACATGTTACCTGGTCAATTGATCACCCTCATCAATGTTGATGATAAAACTCCACACAAGGTATGGACTGGAAAGAAACCCTCTCTTCAACATCTTAGAGTGTTTGGTTGTGATGCTTATGTACATGTTCCAAAGGAAAATAGGAGTAAGCTGGATAAAAAGGATGAAAAGTGTATCTTTATGGGTTATAAATATGGTGTGAAAGGTTATAAGCTTTGGAACCCAGAAACCAAGAAGACTATTTACAGTCGAGATGTTGTTTTCAGCAAGGTAAAAGATGTTTCCCAACATGAATTCCTACCATGGCTATAAGAACCTGAGAAAATAGAGCTAGAGTTGGATGATGAAAAATATGAATCATCTGAAGAAGATGAAGAAGCAACATAAGAAGAAGAACCTCATACCCCAGTATTGAGGAGACCAGTGAGAGAAAGAAGGCAACCAGAAAGGTATAGTCCACCTGATTTTTGTTCCAATTTTGCTTTATCTATTACTGATGATGATCCCAGAACTGTCAGGGAAGTAGTGAATTCAGAGGATATTAAACTATGGAAGAAGGCCATGGTTGAATAAATGGATTCCTTGGATAAGAATGAGGCATGGGATATATTTGAATTTCCAGCTAGAAGAAAATCTATTGGTAGCAAACGGTTTTTTAAGAAGAATTTTAATGAAGAAGGAAAAGTGGAGAAATACAAAGCTCAACTAGTAGAAAAAGGTTATTCCCAGGTAGAGGGAATTGACTTTGGTGAGATTTTTTCTCCTGTTGCTAAGTTAACTTCTATTAGATTTCTTTTATCTATTGTTGTTTCTTTTGATCTTCAAGTGGAATAGATGGATGTGAAGACAACATTCTTACATGGAGATTTGAAAGAATAAATCTACATGAAGCAGCCAGAAGGATTTGTAGTGAAGGGAAAGAAAGAGTTGGTCTGTAAGATAAATAAGTCACTATATGGTCTGAAGCAATCACCTAGGATGTGGTACCAAAAGTTTGATACATACATCTTTGAATTGGTATTTGTGAGAAGCATGGCTGATCACTATGTATATTCCAAGCAGGTTGGTAATAACTTCATTTATGTAGTGTTGTATGTTGATGACATGTTGTTGGTAGGAAATAACATGGATGTTATCAAGGAGGTGAAATCACAACTATCCTCCAAATTTGACATGAAGGATCTCGGTGCTGCTAACTTCATTATGGGAATGGAGATTAAAAGAGACTGTACAAACAAGAAACTCTGGTTGAATTAGAGAAAATATGTCGAGACGATATTGCAGAGGTTTAATATGCATGGAAGTAAACCGGTCAAGGTTCCTATTCCTATAGGTGTAAAGTTATTTGCAGATCAGTGTCCCAAGACACAGGAAGAAGAAGAGGACATGTCCCATGTTTCGTATGCCAGTGTAGTTGGTAGTTTTATGTATGCAATGGTCTGTACTAGACCGGACATTGCACATGCAGTGGGAGTTTTGAGCATGTATATGTCAAAACCAGGGAAGGAGAATTGGAAAATAGTAAAGAGGGTCTTCACGTATCTTCGTGGCACTACCAGTTATGGATTATGCTACCAAGGAAGACCAAGATTGGACAGAGTGGTGGACATACATGGCTTTGTTGATGCAGACTGGGCTAGAGATCTGGATCGCATAAGATCTACAAGTGGGTATGTGTTTAACCTATTTGGAGGAGAAATCATTTGGATGAGAAAAAGACTGTAATGCCCATATATATATATATATATATATATAAACATCGTTATCCTCACACGAAATTTAATTTATTTCTTAACTAAGACAATACCTATTCAGCATAATATTGATATTCATACCAGCGACTTCAGCAATTTCGATTCATCAAATATTAAAGACTTCATAGAAGAATAAAATAAATGCATAATTTAACAGGTTACCTCGTTTTGATGCTAAGTTCCGTTGCCAGCTGCCTTGCTACTGCTGCTCTCCTGCTACCTGCTACATAGTCCAGTCCTGTTGCAAACACAGAAAAATTGCCCAAAACTATTGTCCACCCTGCCAGCTAGGAAAACGACCTAGCTCCAGGATATCTACGGATATCCTGGCCCTCCGAGCCCAAAACCTCTAGCAACCCGTTGCCTGCCTGATCAATATGTCACAACCAGAAAATCCCGTGCCTCAATCTGAGCCCACCAATCTCACATCCCCTCTTGACTCTCTGCAATACTCAAAGCTCTCTCAAAATCATGGCCCCCTTTCCCGTCGAATGCCCCCCCCTTATTCCTCCTTCACCGCCTTCCCCTTCCATTAAATTCCTTATCCCTCCATTTAATTACCTTATCCATTCATTTAATTATCTTATCCATTCATTAAATATCTTATATCTTCTCAGGATTCTTATGTGATCCCTTCTTGTATACGCAACTTAATTTAGTGTTATATTTTATTCTCCACCTTTTTATTTAATACTTAATTAATTAATGAATTAATTAATATTTAGATGAACCATTAACCATCATGACTAACTCATTAATAATAATCAATTAAAAATGTTATTTTAAGACATAAATGTAGTTTAGCTAATCTTTTAGGATTATATTATTAAATTAATTATACTTAATAATCAAGGGTCGTTACAAAGACAGGCTGTAGTGGCACTCTCAACTATAGAAGCTGAATACATGGAAGCCACTCATGCAAGCAAGGAAATAGTATGGTTACAAAGATTGTGTTCAGGTATTGGGTTGGTACAATAAGCAGTGAGATTAGATTGTGACAGTCAGAGTGCAATATTCCTGGAAAAGACCCAACTTATCATTCAAAGACAAAGCATATTGATGTTCAGTATCACTTTGTGAGAGACATGGTTGAGGAAAAGAAGGTGTTGCTGGAAAAGGTTGACACTTTGAAGAATGTTGCAGATTCATTGATAAAGTTTGTGAGCATAGAAAAGTTCTCTTGGTGTAGAGTAACAATGGGCATTTATGCCCTAGATTGTTGACTATATAATCCTATGGACCCTTGGATGCAAAGAAAACAACAAGTGGGAGAATGTTGGGTATGTGTTATATTGTTTGCATGTGTGTGTGTGGGCGCGTTAGATTCGACAACTGTGTCTGACGATCCCTCTAGTAGTGATATTTGTGTCGTGTGTTCCAGGTGACTTCCTAGAGGGGTCCCAGGGGGGGCAGGTATGCCCCCCCTGGTTATGCGTAGCGTTCGGGGCAGCACCCCAAAATTATTTTTTGGGCAATTTTTTCTATTTTTAGTGGTTTTCTAAATTAATCCCGGATTAAGGGATTAGGGTTTTGGTATCTACGGAATACCTAAAAAAATTGTATATATTGTATGGTGAATGGTGAAATTCGATATAATGAATATAAGAAAGGTTTTCTCGGTTGAGGGTTTCCGGTATAAAATCTCTGTGTACTCTTTGTATGAGCCATTGATTAAATTCTATTTTGCTTAAGAATCTATATGCATTTCTTTACTTCACAGGTTTAAAACTTACAATCGACAACTTTATTCTCCTTTCCTTTGATATGCTTGATATCGAAGTCATATTCACATAAAAATTCCAGCCATCTTGTTTTCCTGGCATTCAAGGTCGGTTGTTCAAAAAGATACTTCATGTGAATGTGGTCTGTCCTTAATTCAAATTTCTTCCCCATGAGATAATTCCTGCACATCCTCAAGGCGTGAACAATGGCAACAAGTTCCAAGGCATGCGTGGCATAGTTCCTCTCATGTTCCTTAAAATTTTTGGACTCATATCCAATGACATGTCCATTTTGCGTGAGGACTCCCCCAATTCCTTCCTTACATGCGTCTGTACATACCAAAAAACCTTCATTTGGGTCAAAAATATTTAACACAGGTGCACTAGTAAGTAATTCCTTCAACAGATTAAAATTCTTTTCACACTTGAGTGTCCATTCAAATTTAGTTCCCTTCTTTTGAAAATAAGTGATGGGATGAGAAATCTTAGAGAACCCTACTGTGAACCTTCCATAGTCGCTAGCTAATCCCATAAAATATCTGACGTCTGACACATTTCTAGGTGTTAGCCATCCTCTAATGGATTCGATCTTATCTGGATCTACTGCTATGACCTGCTTTGAAATAATGTGTCCCAAGTAATGGATCTTCTTTTGATAAAAATAACACTTACTCAAATTGGCATGCAACTGATGTTCTCTCAGTACTTGCAACACCAGTCTTAAGTGATGTTCATGCTCCTATTCAGACTTAGAATATATAAGTATGTCATCTAGAAATACTATGACAAACTTATCCAAATAATTTCTGAATATGCCTTTCATTAAGCACATGAAGACAACTGGTGCATTGGTCAGTCCAAATGGCACCACTACAAATTCATAATGCCCATACCTGGTCCTAAAGGATGTCTTATGAATGTCTTTTTCCTTGATTCTTACCTGATGGTATGCTACCCTCAGGTCAATCTTTGAGAATATCTTTTCTCCTCTTAGCTGATCAAAGAGGTCATCAATTCAGGGTAGAGGATACTTATTCTTTATAGTGTACTTGTTCATCTATCAGAAGTCAATACACAACCTCAAGGTTCCATCCTTCTTTTTGACAAAAAGTACTAGTTCTCTCCAAGATGAAACACTTGGATGTATGTACCCTTTCTTCAACAATTCCTCTGATTGCATTTGTAATTCTTTTAACTCTGGTGTGCTCATTCTGTAAGGTGTTTTTGACACTCGACCAACTCCTGGCACTAAATCAATTGAGAAATCTATCTCCCTTCTTGGTGGAAATCCACGTATTTATTGGAATACATCTTCAAATTTCTTGTAGTACCGATAAATCATTGAGGCTTGGCCCTTTTGTATTATCCGACTCTTCCACATGCATTTCATACAATTGACATCCTTTCCTAAAACATCCTTTTAGTTGTAAGGCTAAATTCTCCCTTATAGAGATGGGTCTTAGAACTCCTTTCACAGTGCTCTGTTTTCCATTTCCATCAAGACATGTAAATGTCTTGTTATGACAATCTAGGACAACATGATGCTTGTCCAACCAATCCATTCCAATAAGAATATCATAAGACCCCAATGGTATGATATTTAGATCAATACTAGTATTCATGCCATTAAGACTAATGGAACAACTTCCGACTATGTCATGAATTCTTCTTTTGGTTCCAGTGGCTAACTAAACCAAACTTGGTTTTCCAAGTTTACTTTTCTCCAAATGTAATCCATCCACCATCTTAGGATCAATGTAACAATGACTTGCTCCTGAATCAATCAAAATAGCAACAGATTGAATTATGATCTTACCTTCCACCTCGATCATATTGGACTGGTACTCTTCTTGTCGATCATTTAAAGATGCATATATTCTTCCCATATCTTCAAATGTTGTAGCTTATTGAAGGTTATGCACAATATTCACTCTGTCCTTTCTATGTGGGAAATCCTTGTACAAGTGATCTTCCTTGCATCCCCAACATTGGATTGGTGGTCTTCCCCTTTTTCCCAAGGAATATTCCTTCTTGAAATCTCCCTTAGCATACTGATCTTGATGATTTCTATTAGGCTCATTCCTATTGAAGGAAGGTTTGAATCCTTTCTTCCTCTGATCAGACTTCGCATTTTTCTTGTCCTTCCAAGATTTCTGCAGAGATTCTCTTCCCTGGCCTTGCTCATATAGGTATTTATCCTTCCTGATGGCTTCAGTAAAGGTCTTGGGCTTATCATACTTGATATTTTCCTTATAAAAGGCTGGTAGTCCACTTAGAAATATTTGTATTTTCACTTTCTCATCACCAATGAACCTAACATACTTTAATAATCCCAATAACTTATTCTCGTACTTTGCCATAATCATGCTTCCCAACCCGAGTTCAAAGAACTCCTGCATTTTCCTGTCATAGAAATGCTCTGAGAGGTACTCCTTCTGGAAGTACTTCTTGAACTACTTTCAAGTGATCCTACTCTCATTAATGTGCTCCACTTTCTTCAGTTGGTGCCACCACATTGCATCTTTCTTGTGTAAATGGTAGGTGGCAATCTTGGCTTCCAGATTTGATTAATAGTTATGCAACTAAAAATATCTCCCGATCCCAAGAAACCATGCTTCGACATCATCTTCCCTTTCTCTTTCACCCTCAAAGGAAGGTGGCTTGAGATTCCTAAAATATCCTTGCAAACTCTCTACCTCTTGTTTCCTTCTTTGGTGTCTGACAAGAGACACCTGTGGACTACTTACGGGACCATCCGATGCATAAAAATTTCTTTCTGAGTAAGGATATGAGTGGTGTCCATGAGCTCTGCTAGCACTTATGGAATAACGAGTTCTTCCACGATCACCCCTTCTTTCATGGAACCTACCTTCTTCCTCTTGTCTTGAGTTTGATCCCTTCTTTGTTTGTCTCTTCAACTAATTTAATCTCTGCAACACTCAAGCATTTATATGAATTTTCTCTCTCATTAGTCTCTTGTTGTCTGCTTTGTAGCTCCGCACTTCCATCTTCAGGCTTCTTACCATTTCTATTAACGATTCCTGTTCTCCTTTTCCCTTGCATCCATTGGAATCTGTCTTTGCATTACCAACTATGGTATTCTGGCCTTTGGCCTCCTTATCATGACTAGAGGCTCCCTCACCTTCTTCCATTTCCTCAATACACATCTTGAGTTGATGTGTTTAAACCCCCTAATTCTGCAAAATGTGCAAGTGACCATTTTGTTAGAATTATGCATATGATAAACAAAATTTCCAAACCATGCTACAAGTCTCTTTACTTTTTTTGTTCATGGAGATCATATCCCCATTCTACGAAAATAACAGTGTCCTGTTATCCTTGGCTAACACATAATTTCATCCCACGCAGGGGCTTCCTTCAAACCACCCTCCTAGGTGACCACAACTAGGAACCGCAGTTAAATCATTCCTTATCACTTTTCTTTCTCGAAGACCACCAATTTGATCCTTATCCCTCCTTCCCTCAACTCTCAATATGCATATGACCATGACCATGACCCTACACTTAGCTAAAAAAGCACTTGTCTAGAGCTTCGGGACTTCAAAAATTTCTGCCAGGACCGTCTTTCACGATCAACAATCGAGATCCACTTTGGGACTCCACGCTTCAGGAGTCTCAACTTTCCTCGCTTTCCTCCTCCCGAAATGCTTTTACCCAGAGTCCATGATCTATCGATGGGTGTCCTCCCATAGATCAATGAATGTGAATTGCTTCGACTCTTCGAGCTTCAGAAGTTTAAAAATTTCCTCCTACATGTTCTCTCGGAGTGATTTTACCCAAAGTCGACGATCTTTCGACGTGTGTCTTATGGAATCAATGGTCGATATGTAATTCGACCTTTGGGAGTTTTTGACCCAATGCAACCTATCACATCCTTCCCCATTGGAGTGCCCAGTCTTTGAACTGCATGATCTATCGCCACGTGGAGAAATACTGGAAGCAGACACGTAGCCCAATTAGGAGGGTGACACGTGTCACGTTCTAACTGACATTTCAATACTCCATATGCTCAAAAATTACTGACACATGGAACACATCCCATGTGTCCACGTCATCCCAGGTGATGTCTGCAAGCCATGTCACTTCGAGAATTCCAGGATCCACATCACCTCTAGGTGACATCACCATTCCCCATCACTTCGACTCTTTAGGCTTCGGGACTTCCGGAGTTTCCATACTGGCACACTTCCAAAACTCTTGAAATCTGATTTCTCTAACCGACCAAACTGTCACCATGTGTCTCCCTTATCAGATGAACCATATTAACCCCAAACTTCGGGACCTCAAAAGCTACTGCTGGAAGGATCAATGACTGTCATTCCTTTGAGCCTTTAGACTTCGGAAAACTCAAACCTCAATTTTTTCTGAAATGTTTTTATTCGAATCTTGTGATCTACTGACGCGTGTCTCCCATGGATCGACAACTACGATTTATTCAGGTCTTCAAATTTAAGAAATCTCAACTTTCAACCTTCGCTTACCTAGAGTGAGTGGATTTCTACCACATTTCCTCCTCGATCGGATGACTGAGATTCACTTTGGCTCTCCTGGCTTTGGAAATCTCAATTCTCAACTTCTCCTTGCTCGCTCTTTCCCGGAGTTCTTTCACCTAGAGCATACGATCGATTGATGTGTGTCCTCCTATGGATCGATGATCCTCGACTACTTCTTCTCTTCAGAGGATCGTCGCTTGAGTACTAACATGTCACATTACTGCATTCCTTTCAATTTGCGAGGGCACGAATCGATGGTTTGGTGACGCAGGGGCGCGCCACCCACGGGCACGTCCTTGCACAGAACCTTCTTCTTCTCGGCCCGAAGAACTCAAAGGTTCTTCTATCTCCCTATTGGGAGATTTGCACCCACAGAAATCTGTTCCGAAGTCAGCCAAATCTCGCTGTCTCGCGAGTTCATGACTCTAAACCTCCAACTCTTCCTTTCAAATCTCACGATACCCGAGTTAGCGATACAGGTATAGCTCATTTTCTCTATGCGCGCCTTCTCCACACGAAATCATGGGCTAGGATTAATGTTAGCGCCTCTCGCAACCTCGAAACCTCGCGACCTCGCCGGGTAAACCGTCGAGTTTTCACCCTCCTAGTCCACGAGTTCCCAAGATGCGAGAATTCAACACGTGTCCACCTTTTGGCCGCATGGTCCCACCTTATGCTCGGCCACGTGTCCCCACAAATCTCGGCCCTCGGCACTTCATGACTCAGCGTCCACACGAGTTCGCTCCTCGGCACTTTGCGACTTGCGAATCCTTGGTGCCACCTGTATTCCACTCGTGCTCCGCTATGGCCCACACTGCTCCAGTTGTCGGGATATCGCCTTCTCGCAACCTCGCGATACCAGCGTCCAAATTATCGAACCTTCTCTTGCAAGGTCCCGAGACACGATCCCTCACTCAGATCCAATGGTTCTCCTATGCTACGGATCCAATGGCTATCCTCCTCTCGCTTCCTCGCGACCTCGCGACTTGGAGTACCCAGATGTTGGACTCTAAACCTGCGAGCTCCCGAGCTTGCGAGATCCATTGATCTCTCGCCATGTGTCCTCCTCAGATGGATGGCTATGATTTCCTCACTCCTTCGTCGCCTCGCGTCCTCGCGCCTCGCGACTTTACAGACCCAATACTTGGGCCTTTACTCTGCGAACTCTCGAGTTCATGAGATCTCTGATCTCTTGCCACCTGTCCCTCCAGATGGACGGCTACAAATATTTTTCTACTTCGCCACTCGCAGGACCGAAGGGCTTCCTTTTCTATCCTCCAACGGCCGAGTCTGCGAGATGAGATAATCTCCCTACACGTGTCCTCCACAACGAACTACCCTGATCTTGTAGGGATATTGCACCTCGCGATCTCGCTACTCTTGATGCACAACTTTTGGGGCTTCAACTCCCGAGTATCCGATACACGATATAACGTGTAGATCTGACGGCTCCTGCGACTCTGAAATCGACAGCTCTGCCTCTCCTGAGCTTCGAATCTCCTCGGAATCTTCTCGCCGTAATCCACCCTGCACCTTGGCAAGATCTGATGATCCCCAGAACTTCGTGAAATCTCTTCAGAAGATTTCGACCGCCCGTTCTCCCTTGGTTAATCCACGAAATGAAAAGAGTATCTCTCCACGAGATTCTTTCGCCACTTTGCCAACTTGCGATGTTTCTCCCCATATTCAAGTCACACTTGTTTACGCTGAATCTTCAGCGACTCAAAGGTCTATCCATCCCGATCTTTGTCGATTTACTTCAACCTCAATGAGATTCCTTGCACACACTCTTTGCGGCAAGCCTGCGAACACTTCAACGGTTCGAGCTTCATTTGACTCTGCGTATGCCCTAGCAGCAGTCCTTTAATACTTCTGCTCAGTGTCATGACTGAGACTCTCTTTAGCCTGCGCCCTCCTTGCATGGCTCTAACAACTCGCGTTCACTTCTGAGCGAATTGAGAACAATAGTTTAACTCCCGATCCTTCTGTCAACGCACTCCCTTGCGGACGAATTCAACTGCACTCCTTTCAGGAATCCTTGCTCAAAGAGAAACAATTGTAACTCACCTCACTCACTCTAAGATTTCAGTCTTAACACATGAAATCATACACAGCATAATAACAAATTCATAACAGGAATTATATTCATAAGCAAAGCATTCAACACACATACACAGAGAATAACAGAACAACCATGAATCTGAATCAATTTCTTCTATTAATTCAAGATCTGTACATGGGTGTTTTCTACAACTCCCTGCTATTCTCCTATGCTCTAGACTCTTCTTGTTCCTGTTGCTTAATGTTACAATGATACAAATGAGGGTGTCTATATTCGGTTTTCCCTCTTCCTTCGAGAACTATCTAATCTAAGAATTTAATTCTATCTACCTGCAACTACTA